>WAAD01011294.1:407904-464958 GCA_013389945.1 Fregata magnificens | reverse complement strand
AAAAAAAAAATCATCCAGGTCAGTGCACAGAGGTGAACCAATTACAGTGCCTTGGGTTTGTTTTCTCACACAACCTTTATAATACCATGAAAGATAAAAAAAAAAAAAAATCTTTGGTCACTAGCTTGATTACTAGTTACAGGAGAAATTAGTGGATGGTTGCTTTTAGACTTGCATGTCAAAAATTCAGTGTCACTTCTTTTTTCCAAACTAAAAGCAGAGATTCAACTTCAGTCTCTGGTAATACCTCAGAGTTATGATACTCTGAGGAAATGTCTACTAAATTGACAGTGCCCTTTTGTAGGTGACCAAACCTGCAGTTCAAGACCTGCATGCAGTTCTTTGCAATTAAAATTGCGACTCCAATGCCCTGGTTGTCATGGACTACTGGTAGGGCTTTGCTGGTTCATGGGCTGCTGGATAATCCAATTTCTTGGATTCAGAGTGAATCCGTAAGTGGAAAAGGAGAAATAAATTGGGCAAATGGGGTAGTGCTACCTCTTGCTTGGGACTTCAGCTCTGTCTTGTTCCATAGTAGAGCTGCTGGATGAGCAGTTCGGCTGCAAGTGATTGCTGGTATTGAATCTCTCTCCCATAACTGTCCAGGGTATTCATCTGTGAGTTTTCAGCCATTATGTGATTTTAGCAGTATGGCTGACAGGGTTGTGAAGTTTGGCCAGCACCACTTTACACTGTGAAAATCTAAGCGGTTCTGTGTACAGCTGCAGATGCTTTATTACTGGAAACATTGACATGCTGCAATTTTCTTGTTTGTATCACTAAACACCAAAAGTAGGTCCTCTACAATTATCTTGCTGACTTATGTTATAAAAATCCTTGCATATTGAATGTTGCATTGTTGCTTCTGTGTGGAAGGATGGTATGCCAAACTACCCCAAAATATTTTTTCCCTTTTTATAGTTGAACTGGTTTATTGCATTCAGTATGAATGCAAATATGTTTAACTTTTTCATCAATTCAGATTGTCCAGTTTTCTTAGACAAATTCAGATTGTCCAGTATTCTTAGACACTGTGGCATTTTTAAATGGTTATAGAAAGAACTTCAGAGTGAAAAGTTTTGGCATGCTCTTTCATCAAGACATACTCTAATGTATTTCTTTCAGGAATGCTCTATAGAACATGGACATGCCTCATAAAAATCATAACTTTTTCTTTGCCTCCCAGCCCTGTGTCAAGTCAGTCACTTTTAACAGAATCTGTAGCATCATCCCAACCGGATAGTACAGCTGTGGACAAAACAGTACCTGAGACAGAAGATTTGCAAGGTTGGTGCCTAGTTTTCAGAGACAGAACTTACCGATAATGTTTTTAAAACTTTGGTAGTTCTTAATATAGTCCTGTTCAAGAGGTGGCTTATTCTCAAACCCAAATATTCTGTGAAATCAGAAGGCAAAATAAGGATAAACTTTCTTTTCTTAAAAGGCAAGTCTTTAAACTGAAAACTTTTAACTGGAGATGTCAGCATCTGCTGTTAACAAGTGTGTTAACTGGGGTTGGAAACACACATCGTAAATCAATCTACTGTTCTGCCTTTATGCCACAGCTATTACATGTAAGTAGAGTTTTCAGTATCTGTTACTTCTCAGAGTAGTCATTTGCAGCAAATATCACAGAAGTTTATGAGTATATTTGATAGAGGGTGTTATGACACAGCTATTATAAGAACAGTGTTAGTATCTTGTATAAACATGAAACACCTATAAAAGAACCTTTTACCTATGAACTGTAGTGGTGTAATATTTTGACCCACTGAAAATCACTTTATCAAATATAAAAATTACCAAACCACAAACTCTGGTTGCTTGAAGGAAAATGGCTGAGTGGGTGATTTTAACTATATTGGCCTAAAATCCTTATTGCCAGTATAATGTAAAGGTTTTTTTCCTCTTTGATTTTTTTTTTCTTTTTATGTGTAGGCTTGCAGAGCTTAAAACTAAAGAGTTTTTAATAGTATTTCTTAGGAAAATGCAAAAAAGCCAGATAGTATATAATATTTGCTCAGACTTGTAATCCATAGATATTAAAAAGGGAATTTAAAGGTAAGTCAGTAAGTATTCTGCCTTTACTTCTGCTAACCCATCTAAGGCTTTAGCAGGTAGAGTTATGTTTCGGGAGACTAGTCTAAACATAGAAGTTTGGGTTTTCCACAGATACAACATGTAATTCTGCTTAAAGATGCTAAATATAAGTTCTTTCATTGTACCTCTGGTACCAAAGTTCTGCTTTTCATATACTTTTCTAAACCTGAGCTCTCCCTTTTTGTAGGGTGGAACAGAAGAGTCATTATTCAGCTACTGTGCTGAGTAAAGCCACCTCCTTGGTCACAGAAACAGTACCTGTAAAACTCAGAAAATGTTTGAATACTAATGCCATTTTGTACTAGCCTTTGAGATTCAATTATCGGAAACATGCTTACTCTTAAAAAGATAGATTCTAGACATATGTTCTAATACCCGCTATTTAGTTTGTTTTCTGGAGCTGACAGCTCTTGCTCCCTCAGTTTTGACAATGCGCATAAGGCGTGCTCTTAATACCAATCAATGATGTCTGGCCTTACCCAGCTTGAGAGAAGAGCAAGTGCTGAAGAGGCTTGTGCTTTTTAAGTTCTATATATTTGCACAGCAGAAGTAGGTTTGCAAGCTAGATTTTCAGTTGGTACACCTCTGAGTAATACACGTACAGCTCTACTTTCACCCCTGTTCTGCAGTATGGGGAACCTGGAATGCACTGCATGCCAGCTGTAACCCAGCTCCCATGCAGGTATGTCCCTTTCTGGGAATCTCAGAAGTAGAATGCCTCAGTCGGGCACATGAATACTGCACTGCAGGTTTACACTGATGTGGATGTGGCACGTATCAGACAATATAAAGGCAGCTTCTGTAAGCTGATCTTCTACTACCCTGTCTTTTTTTTTTCTTCCTGCTAGTCTTATGATTCTTCGTCTTCTGTCCAGTGCCTGAATTAGTCTGTTTACATATGTATCTTATTTGCTTGGCTTCGCTGTAAGTTGAAACTCTAGGTTTGCAGCATCTACTGTCTTTTTCACTGGGAGGTGGGGGAGTGCTTTATTTTAAAATAATCTTTGATGCTTGTACTGTGAGGTGATTTGGGCCTGTGAAAAGACTTTTCCCAGCAAGTTTTCAGAGGAACGTCTCTCTTCTTACCCATTTGGATAAATTTATGCTCCTTCTAATTCTCTACCTCTAAAGCTAATTCTCCCTATGAGAAGATAAGATAGGTTTCTCAACTAGAAGCTTTGATTTCAGGGGTGTATTTACATTTTACAGTATGTATTTCAAGGATCAGCCTATATCAGGTGTTTAGAGTACTCCACTGTGTCCTGTGTCCTTTTCTTTGTACCACAGTGATTTCTAAACTAAGAACACCACCACCATGTAATTGCAGTTCTAAATTACAATCCCTATTTATAACTCGCTGTGGCAGGGTCAGCCTCATTTTCTGAAGAGTTGTTTCTGTGCTACCCCTTAACTGAAAATCATAGGAAATGTAGTGTTTCCAGTTGTAAAGTATTTTGCTTTGAAAGTGTAAGTTTGTAAAGAAAGTAGCTTATAATGGATGCTAAGTGGATTTCATTGAATTGTCACAATTGTGTGTCCTGAAGTTTTTTGTTTTGGTTTGTTTTTTTGGGCCCCCCCATCATTCAGAATTTGAATTTTAGGCTGCTGACAAGAATGTAATAGGAACATGTGAATCAAAGTTATTTACTATTTTCTGACTTTGTAGCATTTAAAAAAGAAAAAAGTCACAGAACTGTGGGAGTTAGTCCCAGACTGAAGAGCTTATAATGCTACTTCTGTTGATGTAGGGGAGGAAAAAAAGAAATTATGTCTGCTTTGATCATTTGTTCAGTATTTTTTCTGAACAAATCTTGCTTCATTGGAATGTCTGTTCTGGAGCAAATTGTTTTATGCTACTTGTATGGTAAGTTAGTCTATTGTAGTTGTGTGTAGTTGAGGTCCCCTTAACTTGCTGTTTAACAAAATTTACTAGGCTACAATAACTAAATGAAAGATTGGGTGAGTAGTTAGGCTTTCTTAGATTATTATTATTTTTTAAAGCAGACAGATAAATGGGACTTGAGCTGTGTGCACACAGTCCTTGCTGTTTGCAGACAAGCTAAAACTACAAAGGGATAAAAATCCCAAAGAACAGTTCAGATTTGTTTGTCTTCATTGGAGTTATGCATTGCAAAAGAAATAGAGGAAAAATATAGAATGTTAATAAATCTAGATTTTACATTTAGTGACTGTGTCATAATGCTTGTAGGTACTGAACACTGCAAAAAGCCCAGACACTAGGTAGTGGCTAATAGATATTTTTTCTTTAATGTTCTTAAATATCATAAACATATAATTAATAATGACCTAAAATGAAATGCATTAAGGTACAATCCAGCTTTTGTAGTAGCTTTCTTCTATTTTGAGCGTATCTCCGACTCATTTTAGATTGCCTCATGGACTGTTGTACCTTTTAGTCTATATTACGGCCCTGTTAGTGTTAGCCAGTCAAGATTCCTTATTTGTTAGCCAGGGGATTAATGGGGCTGCCTCCTGGCAAGCCGGGCTTTACCTGGCAAGCAGGTAAAGAGGTGCTTCACTTCTCTAGAATTAATGAGTTTAAAACCATCCAGGTTAGGATTCATGCTTTATATTTCAGGGAGGTTTTTAAAGGTAAACGAAACTTGTCATGGAAGGCAGGAACACTCCACCACATATGTTATGGAGCTCTTACAACTCAAGAACATGGGACTAAAAGTATAAATCGTATTAACAGGTGAGCTTTTAGCCTCTTTGAGGCTGAAAACTTCGGAGAACCAAAACAGCTGCTCTGATTTTTGAACTCATTGCTAAATTGGAGAGGTCCATATATTAGCATTGCAAAATGCAATCAGTCATGTAATATGGTGTGGTTAGTATTTTGAAAAATCAAAGTAATAAGATTTAGCTAACTAGCTAGCTAAAAGGTGCATGGCTGTTCTTTTCAGTGAAGTCACCTGGTTTTGCACTTACCTAGGATTTTTGTGAGGTAAAACAGTTTAAAAATTTAGTTGTTACTGACTAAGTTAAAAAAATTTGATATTAAAACAATTCAGTTGCTACAGAATTTTACATGGAGATAGCATAGACCTAAGGTGAATGCTGTTGAACTAATGGCATCGACTTCAGTGGACCTTATCAGGGCTAGCTCGGTAGACAGAACTGGAAAGGACTAGATGGATACTTCAGATTTTTGTGATGGTACCCGGGGCTCAGAGGTAGAGTGTGATTACGATACAAGTGTAGAAAATAATGTAGGATATCCTGCATTACTGGATAAATGCTCCAGGGAGAGAGGAAACTTTCACAAGAAAGATTTAAAACTAAATTCTGTAAGTTAAGTGTGCTTTAATTTACTTAATTGGCTCTTCCTAACACTGAAACAGTGTATTTTAGGCTGATTACTTCAGCTTAGTGTTAAAATGTTGGGAAGTAGGGATCTTCTGCTTAGGATTAACTTCACATTTCATTCCTCTGGAGGAGTGGGTATTCTTCTTCCTAGGTCTGGTCAGATGCACTTAAGAGGTAAAGGTAGCTGTTGAGACTCTTCCTGTGGGAATGAGGAACCTTCTTCTTTGAGAAGCTCTGCCTGGTAATACAGGGCCAGTAAACATAAAACATCCAGAGCAGGGGGAGAGGAGAGAACAGATGAGGTTTCAGGAGTCTTGCAGCAAATGCATGGAGTTCTGTGTTGTGGCTGCAGGGACAAAAGGACCGCAGTGTGCTTTATCTCACAGGTGCTGTTTTCACAGTCAGTCGGAGTACACTGAAGTTCAAGCAGGGTTGGCGTAAGCAAAGCAGTAGCAAAAGCTTCTGCCTTCAGGAGGAAATCCAGACTCTGCTTGTTTTTATCAGCTAAGAACATGCTCTGTACAACAGGGAACTTCTAGCGGCCAGCCCAACTTGTCAGCTCCAGAAAAATGAGCGTGTGTTCATGCTTCATTCCTTTTTGGTTAGTTGGCAGCTTGTAGTGGTGCTGCCAGTGCTTCTGTTCTGCAGCTAAAGGCAGAGCTGGGGCTGGAGGAAGGGAGGGAATCGGTTCAAGGAAAGCAGGCAGCAGCATCCTGGAATACAGACAAAGTACAGCAGCTGGGAGTGGCTGCAACATGTTTCCTGTGAGCTCCAAGGTGGGTGGTATTGCATTTTACCTGGCTTTTTCTATTGCCTTCATCTCAGCTAGCTTATAGATGGAGTACTAAACACTGGCACTTTGCTGTCTAAAGGTGGCTTAGCGGTTGGGATATTTATGATCATCGTAGATGATTTTGAGTCAAATCTGTGGCTTCTATGCAAATGCAAATTGAGATCTAAAATTTATGGTTACTACAGTAGATGCAAAGTGACTTGTGGCAGCACTAGAAGAATCTTCCCACTCAGTTCTACAGTGAGCAGCAGCCCTTAAATATTTTTAAACCTTTTGAATGTGAGAGCCATATGCATAAAGAAAATGTAAGTATGTATGTATGTAGTAAGAGAGCCTTGTTGTTCAGGGAACAGTGCCAGTTTTTCCTAAATTTGGCCAATAATTACAGAGGCTTTCAGTAAAACTTACATTGAGGTAACTGGATTTTGTTACAACAGGAAATGCAAACTTGAGAGTGTTAGCTGCTAAAAGCTAATTCATGGCGTGAAGCTTTCTTAATGAATTAATAAACACTGCAAGAGTTCATCTGACTAAGTCTTACCTCCTCTGATACTTCTTGCATCTTTTAATCCTTACTGCTTTTGACTCTTTTCTTGCAAACCTTTGGATATTACCTGTCCACTTGGAAATGTGCCCTTTAACAGCCGTTTAAAGCCAATGAACCTTTTTTTGCAAACTATCAATTCTTATAAATTTCAGGGCAAAGAAAAACTCTGCTTGTAACATAGATGGTGGTTTTTTTTTTTTAAAGGATTTAATAAACCGTGTGTAACAGTCTGTCTTTGCTAGATTAACCTTTGGAATATACGGTCCACTCGGGCAAAGTCTTTGCTGATGGTCAGGTATTTTGCTGCCCATTGATGTTGCTTGGTACAGACTACAAGGTATTGATATGTTGCAAAAGTGGAAAGTGCCCTTTCCTTAAAAACAAAAAAAACCCCAACAAAAACAACAAGAAACCCCACCATCAGAATAGCAGCACAGGAAAAAACCCCACCAGAATTGTCATGCAGAAAAGCAGTTGGCTGGTATAGAACTAGCACAGAAGTGCATCTGACAGTCTCCGCCTAACAAAAGTCCAGCTGCACAGAGATGCCTGCAGCTTTTTCCCTGACAAATGTCTGGGCTTGCTGTTGTATTCCCTTCTTTACAGCATTGGTTCTAGCTCTGCTTCCATCGACACTCCTCCCAGCTGGAGCTTGCTTTCATTCTTTGCCTCTTTGCTGCAAATACTCCTAGCTTTTGTGTACCTTACTAACTGGAGACTTGTCCTGCTGTGATCTAGCAATGGCTGGTAGGCAGAGATTGGCTCTTAGCCCTTCTTGAAATGAAGTTGGGTTTGTTGGTTTCTATTTCTGTTTTGTAATGTAAGGAATGTGCAAATACTTGAGGAAAACCAGCCAATTTCTATTTTTACCTGGGTCAGGCAAATACTACCATTACTTGTTTATATTCTCCCACACAACCTGTAACCTGTCTCTTTCAGATGTGAGAGAATATTAAAGTAGGTTGAAAGTTGTCTTAGCAAAAGTGTCTTTAAAATGAGGTGTTTACCTGCTTCCTTCTGGGTTTCAGGAGTGTGTACTTCTTCTCTGTAAGTCTGTGTATCTTGAGCTCATAGTGTCTCACCCCAGGTAGTGACTAGCCCCTGTGTAGGCTTTTCCAGGTGTGCAAGAGCAGCAGTGTCACAGTGGTATAGATTGTTCTGAAACACTACATTTTGTGTGGCCTCAGTACTGCAGCCTTCAGCAAAAATAATGTTGATTCAGTATTTGAAAGGGAGTGTTTTACTCAACTGATACTAATAAATACAATGCTTCTTTCAAGCAGATTTTCAGGAGCTGGACTACTAACGCTGGTAGGGAAACACTTGGTGTTGGATTCTCTTCCCAAATCTGACAGCACTAAGTCTTACTCTTAAACTTAATTTTTAATTACTCTTAAACTTTAATTATTCTGTTTCTTTATGGTGTTTTTGTATTGTGAACTTTGTATGAGGATTCAGTGAATTCTCTACTTAAATTAGATTGAAGGTCTAGAAGGAGGGAGTTTCAGTACCACTCCTGAGATTCCATTACACTTCAGACATGGAAGCTGCAGCAAAATGGCTAACCCCGGAACCTAAATTTGCAACACGGGCTTTAGATTATTGTATGAGTTAAACAGAGGAAGGGGAGAGACAGACTTTTTTTCCATTGTTCTTACTAACTTTTTTTAATATTAGCTTCGGTGTCAGAGAACGCAGAGCCTACACCTGAAGAACAAGACAAGTTGCTTGACAAACCAAAACAGAAAAAGAATCGTTGTTTCATGTGCAGGAAGAAGGTTGGACTTACTGGTAAGAAATTCTGATTTCATTTTTCTTAGACTTGTTTAGGCTGTGGACCTTTGAAAGGTTCTTCTCTTAAGGGGAAAATGGGGCATGGTCATCTCGATGTTGTTGATTTGAAATAAAACTTGGCCAAAGGTGCTTTCAGCTTGGCTCTTACTAGATTTAGTCATTCATGTATTATTTTGTTTTTCAGCTTCCTGTCTTTAAGTGAAACTCATAATTCCAAATACTTCCCTTTGGAAGTCTGCTTAGCTGAGGAATTGGATGATAGTTTGCTGCTGTTCACTAACCAGCTTTGCAGTGGTTCAGTGAAAGGGCCTAAGAAAACTTGAGTTCTGTGGGGTGAAGATTCATAAACAAAGAAAAAGAGCAGGAGGTCTCTAGGAATGTGTTTTGTGCTAGTGTATCGTGTGGTAGGAAGGAATGGTCAAGTCAAATCTTACTGTAATCGCTTAAAAATGTATTATTTGTGATTCTTATGCTTTCTGCAGCAGAGGCTCTTTGGCTGATTGACACTGGTGACTGAGATTTATTGCTAGTGAGTGAACACATTCGGGATTTAAAACAAACCAGTGTAATTAAGAACGTTGAAATGTCTAAGCTAATTTTTCTGTCCACAGGGTTTGAGTGTCGGTGTGGAAACGTTTACTGTGGTATGCACCGTTATTCAGATGTACACAGTTGCTCTTACAATTACAAAGCTGATGCTGCTGAGAAAATCAGAAAAGAGAATCCTGTAGTTGTTGGGGAAAAGATCCAGAAGATCTGAACTGCTGCTTCTCCTGGAATACAAAATCCTCTGACCATCTGCAGATTAAATTGACTTGAGCTTTTTTTCCTTAGTCATCAGGAATGTAGAGCAGTGTATCTTGCCTAGACCTTTTAATCATGCATGTCATCAGATGAATAGATTTTTTTGTTTTTGTTTTTTTTGTTTTGAAAATGACTCTGAACATTTATTTTCATTGCAGTTTTCTGTGGCTGAAGACTTAAGTAAACTTTACAAGTATTATCCTTTAAGATCATTTTAATTTTAGTTGAGTGCAGAGGGCTTTTATAACAAATGTGGAGAAAATATTGGAGGGCTGTGCTTTTCCAGGATAAAACATGCATGCGTTAACTTTGCAGTTTATTTTCTTGTTGTATATAGCTTTTCTCTGCAGCACAATTTCCTTTTTTTTGATAATGCCTTGTATGGCACAACTAGTTATCAGTAACTGAATGTATTTTAATCATTATGGCTGCTTCTGGTTTTTTTTCCCCATTAACGAGAGGTTATACATGTTCGCATATTAGCTTGTTTGCACCCTCTACCTATTTATGTATGAATCATTTGTAATGAGAGCGTGTGCTGAGATTGTCTGCGTGGGTTTTGTGGGGTTTATTTTGTTTTGGTTTTTTTAATTGTTTTTTGTTTTTGTGTGTGTGGGGGGAAGGCTGTATGCACTTCATTGACTGCAGGTTTCATTGGGATTACATCCATCAGTCTGTACACAAATATGAAGAATGATCTGGAGTATCTGTGCTGTATTTATGTTTATCCACGTCTTAACTTTGATTAAATAAAATTTAAAAAAATCGGAGCCCCTGTGGCTGTCACTGGCATCTGTAATTTGGATTTCTCTTGCCTTATTTTAATGAGGACCTTCCATTGGTGGTTCCTTTACTTACAGTGTATTTATCCACAGAGAGTGTCCATACCCAATGCCAGCTAACCTCTGATTTTTTTTAACCTTTTCACCTATAACTATCAAAGACTAGAATTTCCAGATGCTTTCTACCTTGTGCGTTGATACATTCTGCACAGGGAGTTCTCTGTGCTTCCTCTGCAGCATGTCACTCCTGCAGGAGTTGGGGTCATTTCTGACAATGTACTTAAGCTGGTGGCAGACCTACAGGTAAAACAGATGTGGCCAGTGACTAGGCTGTGGATCCATGCATGTGATTCTGGTTTTGGGACATACAGCTGTGGGGTTTGTGATCCAGTATCTGACAGGCAACACTGCACAGACTTCTTTGAAGTTAGGTGAGAGAATGGTTCTTGAGACAGATTCTCCAGTGACATGTCCGTCCTTCTGAGGCTTGAAATCCGTAGGCTTCAGTGTTGAACACTGCCACAACCACCCTCCATTTGCTCGTTAGCGGATCTACAGGCTTGTAAGTGATCCCCATTTGGGGGTAGGAGGAATTGTTCTTTTATTGTCTTGTGAGGGTGCTCAGGAACTTTCTTTTAATTAAGACTGCCTGTCTTGTCAGATCAGAGTCTGTGCCTCAACCATTCAACCACCCTCGTCGTCCATATAACTTAAAGGTTGAGTGGTTTATGTAGTACCATGGTAACTTCAGCCAGTGCCGCTTATCACCAAACTGAACAGTATGCTACAGTAGAACTAATTCCTCTCCAGATGGTACTGATCTGCAGTTGAAATTTCACTTGCTGACTTGCTGCTGTTTTCAAGCATTTGTGAAATAAATGAGATTGCATGGCTTTATTTAAAACATCAAATTTTTAATCAAGGCTGGCTACATCCTTTAAAATTCTGAATGCTCTTTAAAAGCTATGGCTGGCAATTAGTAGATAAAGCGCTACATTTAGCATGTAAACACTATGCAGCAGAAGGAGCTTTATCAGATAGCTATGGATAGTAATCTGCAAGACTGGATAATAAATGAAGTATCTTGCGCTTGCAAAAATGGCTTAACCACAATCTGAAGCACGTGGTCTTTAGAATAAAAGGGAATAAATAACTCTTTCTGGCAAGTTTTGGTAATGGTCTGTCTTTTTATGGGTCAAAGATCCTGTATTTCCTCAGAGCATTTGTTAAACTTCCTCTTGCACAGAGCATGGAAGAGCAGCAGTGTCTTCTCTTTCGTGGGTGTTCCTCAGTTTGCTTTCCTTTTTGCTGCTACTTCCCTATTCTCTAATCCTTCTCAGACTGACTCCTCTCTCTTCCCTATTTCTGGTCTCTCTCCTCCTTTTCCTAAAAGTGTCTTTTTCTCTCCCCTACATGCCCTCCCCTCCAATCTGCCTTTCATCTGACAGTGATGCTTCTGGGCCAAGCAGAGAGGAGACACTCTAGATTTCACAGTGGGGGGAAAACCAATCCTGCTTGTATTTTCTGGTATCTGAGAGACTGAAAGAAGAAAAGGTACAAGAAAAGCAACCGCCTTTGGAATTCACATATTCCCTTTACCATCACCCCTTCTGAAGCAACAACTCTTCTGGTCCTCAATTATACGGTGGGAAACATGACTGCGCCAAGAGGAAACCTGCCTTCCAGTGCTGTGGCAGTACCGACAGTGAGGCAGATCAGCATCGGGCAGTTCTGCTTCCACACGTATTGTCCTCAAAGCAATCTAACAAACCTCATTTGGCCTGGCTTGTGCATATTTCTGAGTTAATAATATTGAAAGAGCGTATGGTCCTGATATATAAACTTGCATTTAGACTGGAAATCCACCTTTCCTTGACACTTAAGAATTGTGTGCTATCTTTGTTTGCTTTGGCCTTGGCTCTGTCTCAGCATAGTGGTTGATCTGCTTCCCATTCTGGATAACTAGTGAAGCTTTATATTTCCTGTCATCAGCTTGATGTTAGCAGATGAACGTTTTAATACCAGCACATTTGCAGCACTACACAACACTTGAGTAAATCTGTCTTCTCAAGATGCACAGTGTGTATGTGAAACATGCTTTCAAGATGTTTTTGTTTTGTTCTTGGAATAAGCAGGTTATACACCCAAGTCCTATAAGCTTGGTGTCAAACCTCTTCACTGTGTTAAAAACATTTCCAACAATCAGTGGACTGGAGTTGTGCCTTAGGTACAGGAATTTTACAGGAAATTTTATGGAAGTTTGTGCTAAGCATTGTATTATTTAAATAAGAATCCCTTTCAAACAGCACCATGTGAGCTTGTGTCTCCGCTAGTGAAGAGCTGTCACAGATGGGCTGTTGTCAATGGCGTTGTGTCATCTTACGCTGAATATCTGGCTCTACAGCTTACTGCATTTCTTCTAATGAGTCTTCTCTGCCAAAAAAAAGTTGAGCAGGAAACCAGTTCTTTGGCTTGGCAGTCAGAAGCATCTAACCATTTTTATTGACAAGGGGTGGTCTTTGCTATTTAGTTATAATTTCAAGGATATTCCCTCATTGGTTTCTACTTTTCTGGAATATGGGTGAACTTTCTCCTGCAGGTAGGAGAAAGCGGGGGCTGCGAGCAGAAAGATCAGCCTCCCTGCTCTTTGTGGTTGGCTGCACATACATCTCTCTTTTTAAGCTGCTGGACCTATCTGGAGAAAAGGGAAGGACACGGTCAGGTGCAGCATTACAAAACCAAGCAACACACAAAGTGCAGTTTCAGGTGTGAGTTGTGCAACTTCCCAAGCGTTGCTGAGTTCCTGGTGGAAGAACTGCTCAGTGTGGGCATGATCATTTCACCATCACTCTGGCACATAAGCGACCCCTCAGAAGGTAAATGAGCGGAGTTACCTCTGGTCTTAGAGCTCTCTGCTCAGATCCCCCACCTGCAGCGATGTAGAAGAAGGCCTTAGTTTCACGTGGGGGTTTGTCGAGCAGGAAGAGCCTGTTTCTCCACCGGTCCCTACCTCTCTGGGAACAGTTAACAGCTGCTGACTCGTGCAGACCTCTGGCACTAATTAACTGCTGCCAGAGGGAGCAGGCAGGGGGGTGGGATGGAGATGGATCAGCGATTGGTTTGGGGCTGAGGACAGAGGGTGGGATTTGGTGCTTCTGTGCTCTGGGTTACAACATCTGGAGAGGATCTTCCTCTTAGGAAGGCATAGCAGCCTGGGAGGGGGGGCTCCTGTCCGTAAGCAGGGACAGCTCCGTGTTGAGCATGTCTTTCATCCAGGTAGACAAAGACTCAGATTTTCCTCTCCAAAATCTCCCCTATGGGGTTTTCTCCACTAAGGAGGAGGTGAGTAACAGCAAACTTTGTCCTTGGGGTGTTGTAATTGTCGTAATTGTTCCGAGGCTATGAATAAGAGCAGAAGTTCCCAGCAACCTGGGATAAAGGAAAACTTCCCAGCCGGAGACACTTGCATAGGCTTCCTGACTTGACAGCAAAACTGTAGCTGCCGCATTGTCTTTTTTCTTAATGTGATGATTTTGATGACAGCTTCTTTAAAATTGCACAAAAGAAATGAAAAGTGTTAATACTTGCGAGAAGTACTTTGGCTAATACAGTAGTAGCCGCATCTTGGAAGGAAAAAGTGGAGGATTTATTTATCATTGCTCACGGAAACGTCACGATTATCTCCTGGTTTCTGCTGTCTCGGCTTATCCATGCAGGTTTGAAAAAACAGAATTTAAACTGGGAGATTGTGTTTTCTGATGTGGTATTTTCCAAAGATAAACCCGAGATGGTTGGTTTAATCTCTTCCTAGATGTGTGTGTTGTTATCTAGCAAGTTCGGATTATTTTTCTGCCTTCTCCGGTAACTGTTCTCTGAAGAAAACATCTTCACTCAAACCCTATGAAAAGGCAGGCAAGGACGTATGGAAATTATTTAGGAAAATAATGTTCTAAAAGTAGCCCAATGTTTTAACAATTTCAAGCTAAAACCGTTGATGTCATTCCTGACTATCCCAGTTACAAATTAACCTGACATGACCTTTAGTTTTTTCTGCAGGAATGTTTGCTGAATAAATACTTATTATCACATTTGGAATCTTGTTTAGAAATTAAAGGTTAAAAAAGAGGTTTCATGACATGGATTTTCGTAGATGGTTATTCCCTTTTCGTAAGCTAGTTTTCATAATGACTGTAACTAGTTTGTCTTTATTTACCTAAACACACGAGTAATTGAAATTTGTCTTTGAATGCTGCAGCATTTTTATAACCCCCCCATACAGCTGCGGCAGAGCTGCAGTGGGATCATCCGTGCTGCTCCCCCGCCGTCGCCGCCGGCTCCGCACACGCTTGGCGCCGGCCCCACGAGAGCTGCGGTGGATGAACAGGGTCTTTGTGTCTTAGGTTGCATCTGTCCAGCGAATGCAGCCACAATGTACTATACGTGTGGGAAGCTGTTCCTGTAGCGAGGATCTAGACTAGGGTTTGCATACAAGTCGTGGGCTTCTTGCATGGCATGAGGATGGGTTATGTAGGGCAGCCTCATTCGACAGAGGTACAGAAATAATGTGGCTGAGCAAGATGCGCTGCGTTCCTGGTATTGTCAGTGGAGTCCAGAGCACCCTTTGTCTTCTGGGGAGGAACGGTGGTGCAGAAATGCCTATTTCTTTCTCCAATTACATGGCTATAGGGATGAGATCGATCCTGCTCATAGCATGTCTATGCTTCAGTTCCCTGCCTGTAGAAGGAGGAATAGCATTTTCCTACTTCACAGCGTATTTCAGATATATGGGCTTATTCTGCAATGCTTGTCATTAATGAGGGCTGGGCAAATACTTCTGGGGGAAAGGGAGCAGGGAAAGAAACCTCTGCTTCTTGTCCTGTCCTTCCCCCAAAAGATGGGGATGAGGAGAAGGCTGGCTCTCACCCTTCAAGGTCTGCAGGGAGTCTGCAATGATGCTCTGTCTCTAGGTCTTAACATTTTTCAGCAGCCAGTCTCATCGACTAGCTTTTAATGGTCACTTGCTGTGATATCAGAGCCTTGTCCCTGATGGATTAAACTCTCTGTGGTCACTGTCGTCCCTCATGCCCTCTCTGGAAGATTTGTGGGTACAAGCATAAACTTTTCTTCTCTTCCCCCCTCGCCCCTCGCTGCTTTGCAGCCTAGGCACAGGCTCGGGGTAGCAATCGGAGACCAGATTTTGGATCTCAGCGTCATTAAACATCTGTTCAATGGACCAGCTCTTGCCAAACATCAGCATGTCTTTGACCAGGTATTTATCGGAGTCTGTTGTTCTAATTTCCATGCACATTTTAGAAATATTCCAGAAGGGATTTTAGCAGCTTGTGCTGAGATAATGAACATGAACTGGAAATGTGTTGTCAGGCGGGCTCTGCTTACAGGGGAAACTCATCACACCTGCGATAGCAAGGAGAGCAGAGGCATCGGGGGTCCAAAGGACATTTTCGCTGAAAGTTTCATCAGACTTTGGCAATGCAGGGGTCTGACACAAAGCCTAAACATTACTTCAACCCCACTTGTGCCTTCACCACTTCATGGCAAGGGATCGGATGGGATTTTAATGACAGGGAGGTTGTGTTAAGGGTAAAGGTAAATAAAAATGACCTCTGGTTACAGCTAGTTGAGATATCAAAGCCACTAAGGTCTGAAGTAGTGTGTTAGGATGGGCATGATGCAAACATGCAGCAGGTCCTGCTTCAGAGGACTTGTGGTGGGAGGACGGGAGTGCAGGCAGTTACGAACACGGAGAACGGGCAATCTGGGCAGCCACCGCCACGTAACCCTGGCCCGCAGGCATTCAACCCCAGGATGAAAGTGCAGGGCATCTTCTGTGCATGCAAAGGTTAAGCAAAACGTGGTCTTTTATGTGCCACCCCACCTCTCTGTGTCGCCTGTCAGCCTACCCTGAACGCCTTCATGGGGCTGGGCCGGGCGGCATGGACAGAGGCAAGGGCTTTTCTCCAGAAGCTGCTGTCAGCCGGTGAGCCAGCCCTGAGGGACAACACGGAGCTGCGGAGAAGGTGAGGGAGCGGAGAGTCGCTGTGGGGTGCGGTGACCTTTCAGCTGTGCCCTGTGTCACACGGATCACTCAGTGATCCAAAGCACCAAAATCGAAGGTCTGAATGTGGCCATCTGACGCCTACATGGGGATTAACTGTGGTTTGAGCATATTGAGATCTTCCTTCTCTTAATTATGTCTCTGATTAATCCCTTAACTGCCCACAGATCCGGGGTGTCACCCTTCGCCTGGGAACACCACGCTGTGCCCTGGGGTGCGCCCGGACCTGCTGCCTCTCTGCGGAGGGCTGAGCTGGGCTGCCCGGGCAGGCGTGGGGCCAGGCTCGCTCTCCGACCACATCCCCTCCACCACGGCCTTCGATGAAGACGTGGCTGCAAGGGTGTCCACTCCACCTCTCCCGCCTCCCCCAGCACTGCCCTGCCTGTCCCGCCTGGAGCATCTGCTGGCGTGGGGAGACCCCTCCAATTGCTCCTCAGAAACCGCCTGACTTTGCTAAAACCGAATCTGTTGTCACAAATTGGCTTCAGATACAGGGCAGCACACTGGTGTAGGAGTGGGTGTGGAGGACTGTGCTCTGCTCCATGCTGCGCTGATGGAAAACTTGTGTGTCCATTAATCACACACCTTCTTGTTTGTCCGGAGTGATGCTTTAAATGCTGCAAGCGCCTGCCCTGGCAGCAAGCAGAAGCCGTTCCTCCCTGTCTTGCCAGGATGATTTAGGCACACATGTGCAGGAGAGGGGTTGAACCGCTGCTTGACACAGGGACCTTGCCTGAGCAGGCCCAGCAGTTTGAATCGGGCACCCTGAGAGCTGCGTCCCATAAAATCATCTTTTCCACGCAGCAGAGGCAGCGGTGACCTGCTCAGCTGTGTGCGTGGGCATGGGGTGTTTCTCTGTGCCCTTGGGAAACCAGCCGGCTCACCTCAAGCATGCCTCCCTTCCCCCTCGCACCCTGACGGATGCTCCTTTCCGTCGTAACCATTGCAGTAACAGCAGCTTGTGCAGTTGTCTTAGTTTTTCTGCAAGGTTTTTTTGCTGCAAGGCTTTGCAAAATAAATTAAGGAAGGACCTAGGAGAGAGAGTCAGCCTCTTATGTGCTTATAAACCACTTAGCAGGAGCTGCAAGTTTTCTGAGAGCTGAAGTCATCGTTTTTCATTCCAGAGCGTTTGTACCTCAAGCTTCTGCAACGATGCACCTGCCAGCCTCCATCGGTGAGTCTCCCGCAGCTGAGAGCTGCTCAGTGCTGCCCTTTGCTCCCGCCCGGAGAAGCTGTTTTATTTCCAGCTTGCTCAGGCAAACAGATCATAGCTGTGACAGGGAATGGGTTTTGCAGGAGCCAGAAGTAGATTACTGTACGTAATGAAAGGTAGGTGCTGTCTGTGGCACAAGAATAAAAGTCTGGGGAAGCTCAATAGCAGCTAGAAAATTCCTGGATGCATTTTTCACTAAATCAGGGTTGTCTGGTGCCATATAACTCTTGTCATCAGATTGGCATCACCAAAGGCCTTTAAGTGACTAGAGCCAGGGAAGAAATGCTTGTTTAGTTTCCAACATTCTTCCCCACTTGCCATCAGAAAATAATTCAGATCTTCCAAAGTTTTGCAAGGCAGATACTCCGGCATAGCCTCATAAACAAGCATGAGCCTCCACTCCCAGGCGACTGGGAGTTGTCTCATGGACTGCTTTGGAGTGAGTCTATCCATATAGATATATAAACATTTTCCTGTTTTTAACAGAAATTTACATTTGGACCCAAAACAACTTGATCAAAATCACTCGGGGGATGTGACCTTCACAGGAGCAGGGACGTGAACTTGCCCATTTCCCGGCCAAGTCCTGTTCCCGCTGGGCTTTTGGCTCCCGTGGGGCACAGCGCGCTGGTTTGGGACAAAGTCTAGCCTGGCCCAGAGGAACCATGACGAGTTTCTGTAGATGTGATACCTTCCTGCAAATAGTTTCAGGTTGAATATTTCTTGTCAAAAAATTGCTGGCTCCTAGGACTCGTGAGTGCTGTGAGTGAGAGCGCTGCCCTGGCAGTATGACATTGGCTGTACCACGCAGCTACAAGTTATTTAGGTTTCCACTGGGCTTATGTTCAGCTCTGTCCTGTGCATGATTCATGCTTGTCTTGAGAGCAAGCATGGCTGTATCCTCTGCTGCGGCTGCAAGATAACTTACTCAGCTTGCAAAACAACTTAACGTAATGTAAATTCCCCCTCTCAAGTTGAGGTTTTTCCCCAAAACCCTCTGATTTCCCATTAATCTGAAAGGTGGGGAGCTGTTTGCCAGGGATGGCAGCAGAGGGCAGCAGATGTCCTGAGTATGAGCCGATTCCCTCCACCTGGGTACCACCGGCAAGACAAAAAGAGCCGTGAGACTTGGCTTGCCTCTGGAAAGCTGGCTGCTGCTTTATGTCCGTGCGCTTTTCCGCCCTCTCCTCTACTGGAGGCTTCAGAAAAGGCCAGTTTTGTATGCATAATTTATAGGTGAACTGTTAATCACCACCTTTGTGATATTAATTACATCCTTGTGCTAATAATATTAAATGTTGCTACATGCCTCTGCTTAGCGCTCTTGCTGTCTCCTTTTCTGCTCTTTTCATTGCCAGCAGCACATGATGTGCTTTAGCCCCAGCAGATGAGGGACTTTCCTACCATTGATCCCTATTTTATGGGTTTCTTTTCATGCAGGAGATTACACTGACTTCTATTCTTCACGCCAACATGCCACAAACGTTGGGATCATGTTCAGGGGGAAGGAAAACGCTTTGATGCCTAACTGGTGGGTAGTTCAGGTTTTTCTCTGGTGCACCATTATTTTGCATGCTTATCTGTACATGTATATAATTTTTTAAAGATCTGAGTAGTCTTTCAGGAAAATACTGATTTTAGTTCATAGCACATGAGAATCTGTACTGTCAAGAGTTCGATACCAGAACTGAAAACCACATTTCCCCAGCCTTAGCCGAGTCTGCACTGCATTTCGTTGCAGCAGCCACACCAATTAGGATGCAGCCCTCTGGTTCAAAGACAGATTTACCTAAGAAATTGTTTTTTGCTGAGTGACAAGAAAGCAGGGTTTAAGCTCCAAGGAATTAAGTGGAGCAGTGGCACAGAAGTGCATTAAGACTGCTACATGGCTTTGGATTATAGCTCGCTCACATCTTTATATCAGAGCAAGTAAGGTGCAAATGTCTGTGCCCACCTATGCAGAGCTCTCTCCTCATACCCCGCACCCTTGTGGCACTTCCACCCCAAAAAGCTGCTCTGGATGGCAATGGTTACACAGCTAACCCATGCTTTGTGATGCTCTTTCACAAGGCTGCACTTACCTGTTGGATATCACGGCCGGGCATCGTCCATTGTGGTGTCTGGGACGCCCATCCGGAGACCTGTGGGGCAAATGAGACCTGACAATGGTGAGTCCATGGTAGGCTTTTAATGTGGCTTCTTATCTTTTTTATTTTTAATTTTTACTCCACATCATAGAGAAGTGGAGAGGAAGGGTCTGGGATGCCTTGTCTAAAGCCCAGCCTGGGGTCAGGGCAAGAGAAAGCCTGGAGTTTAGTTCATCTTGTGTTTGCATGCCAGGCAGCATCAGCTGCTCTGTTTCTTCTGGCTGTTACTTTTATTTCCCTACCTGCCTCCCTATCATAAATACTCTTTCTTCTACCCACAGATAAACCTCCAGTGTTTGGTGCTTGTAGGCGTCTGGATATCGAGTTAGAAATGGTAAGATGGGGCTTTTTTTTCCCTACCACTTGAAAAACATTGAAATAGAAACAGGGAAGAAAAGGTAGGTTTAGCTTCTTCTAAAATGAAGGTGTCATAAGGTCAATTCCTGTGTCTCTTTCTAAGCAATCTGTGCAGCAGGCGATAAAGATTTCTATGGAGGAAACCTTCCCTTCTGACGAGTTGCAGGGTGCATTAGCTCATTGAGTGGTTTGCTAATACAGCTTTCAGGCTGGAAACAGCTCGTCTGGCCAAATCTGAGCACTACTGCAGCAGTCTGGAAGCAGGCAGGCATAATTCTTTTCATCAGACACCACAGCCTGTTATCTGGTTAGCAGTTACCTCTGCACTGCAGCCAGGATCTCTTAATGGACGCTGGGGATTTTGGAAGTACAGGCTGTCTGCGCCTTGAGCCTAGAGCAGAGGAAGCCGTGAGTTCTTGGGAGTGCAATTCAAATTCCTCATCCTTCTGGCTGGAAAGATGAAACCTGTGCTGTGGGTGTTGTGACAAACATCCTTGGAAGGTGCATCTTCTTGTGGCTTAGTGTGCTCCAGAAGGGAGAGTTTTATAGGATTGTTCATTAGGATTTATATGATTTATATCATTTTTATATGACTTATTCCCCATCTCTCTCCTTTAAAAAAAAAAATGGAGGAAGTCTAATATTAAGGGAAACGGTACTAAAAATGAACAGAAAGCCTTTAATGCTGTGTGCTTTGCAGATCAATGCTTTAAAGTGGGAAGCAGTCCCATAAAGTGGCGTACACGAAATGCTGCCATACTCTGCTTTGCAGCCTGAGTTTTACCGCTGGCTGCTGTGAGAGCGGATTTAGACTGATGAAGGCTTTGGAAGAAAAAAATTCCATATTGTTGGCAGAAAGAGACAACTGAGATTCCCTGTAGAATTCTCTGCCACATGCTCAGGCTGTACATTTTCTGAGGGAGCAAGTGCAGGCACCCAGTTCATGACCTGTTTTACTTGGTGGGCACACTTCTCCGCCTGCCTCCTCTTCCCCACTGTCATGACAGGTTCCAGCCATGTTCAGCATCCCCTTGGATGACTAAACCCTTCTCTTCACTGTCTGCAGCAAACAGAGTCACTTCAGCGGGCAAACTCGTTCTGCATCTGGTTTGTAATTAGGAGGGACAATTTTTGCTCCTGCATTTTGACAACGTCATGCCTTTGTTTAATGACTGTCTCTTAGCAACACAGCGCTCTTAACTATTTCAAGCCTGCCAGCTTCGTGGAGGGGAAGAAAGAGGGAGTAGGCCATGGGTTTTGTCTAATTGTGTATGGGAAATGATGCAAAATCCCATCCTGTCAGGCCTCTGTCGCTTGTGCGTGTAACCCTCTGTGCAGCAAAGATTTTTAGCTTCAAGAACTTTCAACATTTTGCTTTTCAATTTCAGGCATTCTTTGTAGGTCCTGGAAACAAGTATGGGGAGCCAATTCCTATCAGCAGAGCCCAGGAGCACATCTTTGGGATGGTCCTTATGAATGACTGGAGCGGTAATCGGTGCTGCGGGAGTCTGCCTGGAGAGGGGGTTACAGCGTCACGGGAAACCTTAGATAGGGATAAATTGTATATTTTAATAGTAGAATAGTGATCATTGAAACCACTGGGTACGGTTGAAAGGGATGAAAATGAAATGCTGTCTGCATTTCTCAGGCTCTATCTCAATCAATTTTCGATCAATCAGTAGAACCAGAAATTGCTGCCTAATGAAGATTTATTTACTTATGAAAGAGCTAATACCAGTCTAGTTTCTTCTGGGCAGGGGTGGAGCAGCCCTGAGGACGGTGATTCCAGCAGAGGATTGATTTCAGTGTCAGGAGTAGGAAAAGGATTTGGCAATCACAAATCTGTCAGTCTCTGCAGAGATTTAACTAGTTGAAATTGGCCCTACGACTGGCACGGACCATGAGCCGGGTGTACAAGCATTAACTAAACCGGGGATAAAAATACTGGTTATATGGGGATGACCTGACTTGTTTTAATTATTGCTGACTTTTCTTCCTAATCTAGCTGGTCTAAAAAAATTGGTTTGAGGGTCTGAAAGGGATGGATGTAAGTCAGGATTTGGGCACAATGGCTAGAAAAGGGTGCTGATAACTTTTCCAATCCGTGCTACTCTTTCACAGGTGTGATGGCTGCGCAACTCCTAAGACATGTTTAACAGCATTGCTTTGAATTTTCTCTTCCTAGCCCGTGACATCCAGAAATGGGAATACGTTCCTCTGGGTCCGTTCCTGAGCAAGAGCTTTGGCACAACCATCTCTCCTTGGGTTGTTACCATGGAAGCTCTCATGCCATTCGTGTTGCCAAACCCTGTCCAGGTTAGCAAGAGAAAGGGTTGAAATAAAGGAAAAGCAGTGCTAGAAAAAGCTCAGCAGAACTGGTAGGTCCCATCAGTAGAAATCACTGAGCCATATCAATGCCTAGCACTTTCTTCATAGAGTTTACAAGTGTGATCCTGCTTCCAAACATACGAAGGCACCCTGGGCCCCCTGAGTTCATATGCTCATTGATGTCACTGGCGCTGGTACATGGTGCCCTGAGCTGTCATCCTGCCTGCTCGAGCAGGGCAGAAAAATCATCTCCTTTAAAACACCTGGAAAACAAACTGATCGGAGAGCTTCTTGTTAGCATTTGGTAGCACTTAGCATCCAGCAAGCAGTGGAGAGGGAGTGGACTCAAGCCAAAACACTTTGTTCAAGCATTTCCATTTGTCTGCGTTATGTAGACGTCTAGTTAAAACTGAAAAAGATAATAAAGAGTCTTGCAGAGAACTCACCATCTTCTCTGTGCAGGCACAGAGCAAAGGTGTGCTAGCACTGTATTTGTTTTGGGTTAACATCCGCGCTGTAATGATGGAGAGGGCTTTTGGAGCCCATGTGCAGAAAAAGGAATCAGATATGGATATCACATCTGTTCAGAAAGAGCTTTAAAAGCGTGTGCATGAGAGCAAGCAAAGCAATAATCTGAGCAGTAACAACGGTGAAGTAAATGGGGTGTGCAGCACAGACTGGTTAAACAAAAAGTCACTGGGATGGCTCGTGGAATTTTTCCTTTCTGTTTGTTTAGACTGTGATGCCTTTTATATGCTTTTAGGATCCCAAGCCACTGCCCTACCTTCAGGATAACGAACCCTACACTTTCGACATCAAGCTCTTTGTTGCTATTAAAGGTACGGCAATGCTGAGTGGGTTATAAAGCTGAAATTGCCAATTACGGAATGCAGAACCACCACGTGTTTCAGATAATTTGCTCTTGGCTCTGCGGTCTTCCTTTTCCATCTTTGCCCATATTGCCTCTGTCAGAGAAAGAGGCGATGCTCTTCATGCTCCTTGTTGGCCGTGCAGCAATGTGTCAAGGAGGGAATGCCTCCCAGATGATCAGCTTGCAATGAGGAGGGTCGCTGTGGGGTCTGCCTGCATGGCAGGGATAAGCAGGGCATGAAAAGAGCAGATGTATGTGGGATTCAGATGTTAACCCAGCTCAGACCCCCAGCTCATGGCCCTGCTGACCAGTAGGTCCAGGTGTTGCTCCTGCAGTACAGCAGAGAGTAGGAAATGGGCAGCCTGATGCTACCCCGGTGCCATCCACACGCTTGTTTTCTATGAAATGCTGGACTTTGTATCAATAGAAAATGTTATTACTTGTTTCTTGCTAGGCATTACAATGATAAAAGAAGTCTCCATCCATCTGTAAAATCAAAAGACTCCAATACCATTCATCCAACACAAACAAATTCCTTCCCTGTTTCTTATTTTTTATTTTCTGCAGGAGAAGGAATGAGCATGCCAGCTACTATATGCAGAACCAATTTCAAGGTAAGACTCCAGTATCTTTTATTTGTTTGAAATCTTGCTGATGCCATCAGCTCCAGCCTTAGGCAATTTCAAACACTGATTTTTGCATTAGCTGAAGATCAGACCCGCTGCGTGTGTGTGCAGGGGACAGAGGGAAGTGGAGGGTGAATGCTCGAGCACTGGAGAAGGGGGCAGCTCTTTCGGCTGCTCCGTTTAGGGTGCTCAGAGCATTGTAAGTTGTGTGCTCATTTGGCAGGGAGCAGTGAAAGCGGAGGACTCGCAGGCAAAGGGAATTGCCTCTTGCTGTGCTGAGGTGCAATACAGCTTGGCAGTTGCAGCTGGTAATTTAGATGCAGACCTGCTGCTGCAACACCGCTCCGAGCCCAGGTCTGCCCCAGCCCTTCTGCGGGCAGCGTGGTGGCTCTGCCTCTACAGGCTGATTGAAGCCAGGAGGTATATGTACCAGCTGCAGGATTTCTCAATCGATTTTATATTCACATTTGGTTCTTTGCATAGTAATTACCTTAATCAGTAAATCAGGAGTCAGCAAATCAGTAATAAGGAGATTTTTCTATAAAGCTATTAAAATATTGGACTTAATCATGGATCCTGGGTCAGCAGTGCTGGCCTTAAAGAGGAAGAAGAGGAGAAATGACATCCAGCTGAAAGAAGAGAAATTTTAAGGGTCTAAATTGCACGTTAAAGTATGTGTTCTATATGCACATAGCAGCTCCTGGTCATCATTTAGAAAGCAATCAGCCAGGCCACAGTACCTACTGAGAATGCAGCACTAAGTAACTGTGGAGGTTGCTTTTAGGCTGCTGAAGGTTCCTGATTAAATAAGGAAGCTTTTCTTTAGGGACAGTCTTACCAGCATCATCCCGAGAATGCAATACATTCTGCATAGCCTAATGGCATGCCAGAGAGGTTTGTCCTTCATTGCTCTAGCCTCCTCTTCCTCCTTCCTCCAGCACATGTACTGGACTATGAAACAGCAGCTGGCTCATCATTCGATCAATGGGTGCAACCTCAGACCTGGAGATCTGCTGGCCTCCGGCACAATCAGTGGACCCGTAAGTGTTTAAATAACGACAGTCTCTCAGAACTGGTCAGCAATCCAAAGCCGACTGAGCAGGGCTTTGGGGGTAAGCCCTGCTTTGAGCAGCCATGAAAATATCTGCAGTTCTTTCCTAGGCACTTTGGGCTGATGCTTTGGTAGCCCCAAAATCACACTGAGAAGTGGTGGGGTTTTTGTTGTTATTGGGTTTTGGTTTTTAATCTCTCCTGTACTTCTTTCCCTAAGAGCTATTTTACTACAGATGCAAATTAATTTCTGTGCACAAGCATCCACATGGCCCATTTGCACTCCATGAAATGCAGCTTTTTTATTTCTGAGAAGAATGTAAAAGGTGCATGGGTATAACTTTTAGTTTCTCTAATACTACGTATTTGGAGCTGACTTCACAAGCTATTATTCCCCTTGAACTGCCGTATGGACAGGTGTTGCAATATATGGGTAACTTGCACTTTCTGAAACACCAAATATAAATCCTGTTTGTGCTGTCTGAAAGATAGCCACAGGTAAGTTGTTTCCAAGTTGGGATAGCTATACTTCCATTTTGAGCATTTCTGAAGTGCTTTTGGCTTCCTTCAAACTATTGGACTGCAGATTGACATTAAAGACTTACAAACATTTGCCAGCTTTGCTCTTCTGAAGAACAAAATGTAAATAAAACTCTGAAACGTGACTACATAAAAGCACTGGATTTGTAGAAGTGCCCTGGATTTGTTTCCATTCTTGCTGTAGCAGACCCAAACTACTTTTACAGGGTTTAGCACTATGTTAAACACACCAGATAATGGCTGTAAGCATGATTGCTTATAGCGAGCAAGCAATTAAAATGCAAAGGCAGGAAAACAAGCCAATGTATCAATGAATTAAAATAAAAGCAAAACTCTGTTCTATAGAGCTAACGTACTTGTGTGTCTACTTCCAGCAGCAAGTAGCTTAACAGCAGGACAGCTACTAAAAAGTTGTTTATTTGTTTATGAACTCTCGCTGCAGGAGCCGGAGAGCTTCGGCTCCATGCTGGAGCTGTCCTGGAATGGAACAAAAGAAATCCCTCTTGGCAGTGGACAGTCTCGTAAATTCCTGCAGGATGGAGATGAAATCATTTTGACAGGTAACGGCCGAACAACGGCTCTTACACCAAACCAAGGACACCTTTCCGTAGGTTGATCCCAGTAGTGTAAGCACCTGGCGGGGAGACGGGCTATTCTGTACATACCTGCCAGGCAAGCACAGTTGTTTCCACCCTACCTGTCAGGAGGCAAAAGCAGGTGGATAGGAATTTCCCTGCAATGAATGCTGTCTGGATTAGATTATTTGCTTTGCTTAGTACTTAATGATCTTGCTATGCCTGTGCGTGAGTGCTAAGGGGACAATGGAGGTAGGTTTGCCTTCATGGGTGAAAATATCCTGGGACTAGAAGCAGTTGATGTATAGTTGCCACCACAGTCCAAGTTTGCATGTGGAGTAGAGCTTGGCAAGTGCTGAAAAAAAGCCATTTTGCAAATAATATTTCATTTGTAACATAGGCATATTCAATGAAGTGTGTTGCAAATCAAATATGTGGAAAACAGCATGAAGCTTGCTAGAACAGCTGACCAGCTCCCCTCTGAAAAGGGCTGTGCTTGAGAGCTGTTTCATGCTGGGCCATGGTTTTTCATCTTGCTATACTAAGGATTTTATGAATTAAAATCTACCATGGTGTTTTGTGATCTAAATCCCACTCCTACTTATTTCTAATCCAAAGACTAGTGCAAAACAAATCTATTTTTTCCTTTCCTCTCATCTTGTCAACCCCTTTATGGCTTTGAGGTGGCAAATATTTGGCAAGAACAACCATGAGAAACTTTTGATTCAAGCCTGCATATGTCTTTGCTATGTCGCCTACTGAATTTTTAGAGAATATCTTGTGGGATGTTGTGCATCATCAGATGAGACCCAGCCAGTGCCACACCTGGCTCTGAGCAACTCCATCATGCTGATGTGATCAGAGATGGTCTGCACAGAGAACAAAAATGGCTCAAGTGATGAGAAAACACTTACAAATGTGACTTAGGGCAGAGAAAATGTGAGTGACTAATGCCTATTGAGCAACCTGAAGGACATGACAGTGTGATGCTAGTACGTATTCACATACCTGTGCCTGCTTAATCCAACCACGACTTTCAGGATTTTTGCCAAAATAGTCTAAAATTTCTCATTTTTTCAGGAAGCTTTTTAACAAAAGCCAAGAACTTTTCTGTCATGAAAAAAAGAAAATATATGGATGTATTCCAGTCTCCCAGTGATGGCTCTACAAGCAGTTTTGGTAGTGCTGCAGCCAGAGCCCCAGTGGCTCCTGTCTGGCAGCCTATGCAATAGCTTTGAAAATCATGTTTCTGTGAGGTGCTGCCAATTTTGCAGAGGAAGATGCTGAGACAACTGGAGATTGAGATGTACTGGAGAGAGCCGTAGGTGATGAAACCGAGGAGTCCACAATACCTCTGACATCCTTCAGCCTCCCAACAACTCAGCGATTACTCATGCTGCAATGTGTAGGCATCTGACGCTGCTCTCCATAGGCTCCCTGTACATTGAGTGCAGAGAGACACTCCTCCAGCAATTCAGAGTACCACATTTCCCTCCAGAGTTGCAGGTCTCCCTCCAGTAACTATGCCAGGAGCCCTAAATTAGGGTACAGTTGGGTATCATGAATGTCCCTTTGGAGCTACATGCTGACATCCTTCTTGGCAATGAGCACCTTGCAGTTTGGGAGCTGCTGGCACAAGGTGGCCAGCTGAGGAACAAGTGGGACTAGACCCATGTTGTTCTTCATGCCCAGAAAAAGCTGCGTTACTTAAATAAATACTTTAAATCCTGAATGTCTTTAATCGTTAACGATGGCACGGTGGCGTCGTCGTTAACCTGGATGAAGGCACTGTTGCCCCAGTGGGACAGTCTCCTGTTAATCAGTCTGCTGTGCTATTTTACACTGGCAACAGTTTGTGATTGTAGTGATCACGGCACTGTGCCATTTGCAAGAGCCAGGTGCTGCCGGGGCTGTCTGCTGGGACAGTTTGGGATCTGCTCCTATTTAGTGATGTATGGCAGGTCCAGTGCCTTAAGGCACCCTTGAGGCAGGGCTAGTGCTATTGCATCCTCTCCTGAGGCTGTGCCATTAGCTCTTGCCAAGAGCCAACCCATAATTTCTAGTGTCCTATTTCAACTTTGTGTTTTTGCTCCCCTTGTGGGAGCTATTTCAGAGCCCTAACACATAAAATGTGAGAAATATATTTTTCCCAAGAAGTGCATCTCGGGGAGGGAGCATTGCAAGGGAAGGTTTGCTGATGGTGTGCTGCAGCAGCCAGCTGCAGAAATGTCTCTGTAGCTCCTTGGCACTCTGCTCAGGCTGATGCTGCTGGCAGAACAGAGCTTGCTTTGTTAAATGTGCTGCTCCTTGCTACTGCTCTAAATCGTAGTTGACAGTGGGGATAACTAAACTGGACTGAAATAATAAGCCGGCACTCAAAGGAAAGGTGGCAATGAAGCCTAATGAGACAAATGGAAACTGAGCCAAGCCTCAAAGCAAGTGTCCTACTCCAGTATTGCTTACGAATAAGGATTACCCGGCAGATACACGGTGGTGTCTGTGGGCAGGCTGTTACGCAACCAGTTATAGACGCTGCTGTCCTTGGAAAAGCTTCATTTCAGCCGGGCTGTGAGAGCTGCACTGTGGGCTAGAGCTGGCAGGGTCTGTCCTCATGCTGCAAAAGTTTTGGCTGCCCTGCAGCCTGAGCCCACCCATCCTCCTCTTCCTTGGAGGAGGTTTCCACTGATCCGTGCTAAGGGTGGGAATTAGGGTAAAGGTCTGTTCTGTTCAGCTCCCTCTTGGCTTCTCGAAGGCAGCTGTTTTTTATCACATGCAGGGAAGACGATATATTCCATTATTTTGGGAAAATCCATCTCTAACTATGAAACCAGTCCTTAAAAAACAGCATATGCCACTTGTGTCCTTCCTTTGATCAGCTGTTGTAGCGGAGAGCTACAGTAGGTCTCCTCAGCTGTTTCTTCCCAGAATAGTCTTCCCAGATGGGCCAGAAGCTGCTGGCTGTGTCCCCTCCCCTCCTTCATCTGCAGCTTTGCTGATGGATGCTGTTTCTGGAGCAGCTCAGCTGGCCTATGGCAGCAAGAGGCGCTGCGGCATCTCCGTCCTAACGTCATCTCTCCCATCACGCAGGAGTAGGGAGAGATTGAATCGTCCTGTAGTTAGAGATGTTGTCACAGGCCGGTAACTTCAGCAGCAGTCAGCAGACCTTCAATGCCTGTTTAAATAATAGAGGATAAATGAATATTTTGAGTGAGATGCTGAATTTTTCATGGAGCTAAACTACTTGATTTTAGCGAGCGAAGCTGTTTGAGAGGGTTTAATGATCATCTTTCTGGCTATAAGCATCCTGATGTCCCAAGAGCAGTCCTAATGCTGCAGAAAGAGAATCCAGATTTACTCTATTAATTGCAAGGCTGGGCCAGGCGGTGAATCAGCTTGCCAGTTAGATTGATGATGCTGCAGGTTAGGTTTAAAACCAGAGACACTGCACATCTTGTTTGTTCTTTGATCATACTCAGTGAACTTGCATATTGTTGTGTTTAACATTTTGTGCTTCTTTTTTTCTTTTTTTGTATTCCTGGGCTACTTGAACTCCTTCAGGTGTTCTGTTTTTTACCCCTCATTGCATTTCTGAAATGTTTCCACTCGCTTTTGGACTCTCTTTATGCCTTTATTCACTTTTATTCCTGGTAAAATCCTGCTGTCCTTACAGAACAAGCTGTCTGTTGTTTTCTGGCCCTAGGTTACTGCCAGGGCAATGGCTTCCGCGTGGGATTTGGCCAGTGCTCGGGAAAAATCCTTCCAGCCCTGTGGGATCCACGGTGACTGCAGTAAAGGGACATCTGAGGAGGAGGATCTCTCTCCCTGCCTCTAACAGTCATGCTGCTTTATTCAGATTTATTATTTTTATATGAGTGATTGGAATCTTATTATTTTTAATTATCAATAAATATCTTAAAGATGAATGTGGTGCTCTGGTGCGATAAGAAAAAGATTTCAACGCTAGCTTAAAATTCTTGGAATGAGAATGAGATGATTGAAATGGAACGTGAGATTCTTAACTCTTCTACTGTATTTAATAGTTTTTTCATAATTATAAAAAAGAGGCTTTCAAGTAAACTTACATAAAAATACTTTCAAGAAAACCTGTGCAGGCTTTGGAGCTCAACCCTTACACTGCAGGACTGATGAGTTCCTGGAAATAAATCCCAGCAGGTTGCAACCTACAGCTGCTGCCCTCCCCTTGCCCGCGGAGCAGGCGGGTTGTCCCTACTCCTGCCCTTAGACAAGCAGAGGCAACTCTCCATGCCCCAGAACGAAGATCGACACCAGCCCTGAGCCGGGAGTCTGCGTTGGGGCACTCCCCAAAAGAGAGCATGGAGATACCTCGCGCATCTCGCCCTGGTTTTAGAGAAGGGAATTCCCCATTTCTCTCATCCCAGCTTCCCTGGGGTTAGGGAGGGAGGGTGAACTTCATGGCTGGAGTCATCCCCAGGTGCTCACCGGTGGCAGTCAGACCTAGTCACCCAACAGGAGCTGCGGTAAGAGGACACTGAGGAGGCAGACCCCCTTCCTGCACTCCTGAAAGGCATCTCTTGCCGTGGCATCCCCTTGCAGCAGGCAGTAAACAAAGCCACATGCCACTTTTCTCAAGTGTAAAGGGCATCTGCCGTCTCCCGCTGGTCTACAAATCAATTTAACTCTATGGCCAAGTGCCAAATCACATCAGTTAGAGGATATTACTGACTGAAGGAGCTCAGGAGACCGGATAATGAACTCTTGTACAGTGCAAGGGGAACTTGTTAAATATTTGCTTGGTCCTCAAAGTGAAGAGCCCGATGAGGCTGCCGGCTTTGTGCAGCGACAGCAGGATGAGCGTAGGCTGCTGCTTTCCCGTGGCTGCCCCATTGCTCCTCTTGAGGTCTGCCAGGTAGATTTGCTGGTGTGGGTCTTGTGGGTATTTGATGTCATCCTGGTGCTGATCGGGAACGTGAACCTCTTGGCCACGCCGGAGAGAAAAATGAATTTGAAATTACGATTAATGAAAAAATGTGGCAGTGCAGATAAATCACTGCTAACGGGGCATGTTCACTGAAACAGGCTCTCTTCCAGTGTGCAATAATAATAGTCCCTTTAAAGAATGATAAAGATAAGATAAAGATAAAGAAAGAAAGAATGATACTTGGAGGATCATGCCCAAATCAATTTAAATTTTTAGCCTAAGACATTCCACTATCACCAGGAGGGATGACCTGGCCAGGAAAACAGTGGCTCATTGTTGTTTATCAAGGAAAAGCTATTTCCCCTTCGGGCTCTTGTGGAAACTCGGAGCTGAACTAATAGGCAGATATTTATTTAACGTACTCTGACTTGGTTGTCAATTTATAGGATGCTTTGTGCTCTCTTTTGACCTCAAAGGACAACCACAAGTTGACACCTTCCCTCTTGGATTTAGAAATAGCTCATGCGGTTCCTCTGAGCACAGCCTAGCTTTACTCCTGGCAGCAGCAAGAGGACACAGAAAGCATTTATCCAGTGGAGAAATTTCTCCACAGAAGCAACATCCACATCCCACCTCGCCATATCTGATGTGTTGGAAATGCAATATCTGAGAGGAGAGGTGCACCCCCAGAGAGGACATCCACCCCCATGCTGGCCATGAGCAATCCCATTCTCCTTTCTCTGCCTCCTGCACAGGCCTCCTTGACGCTAAAGCTGTGGTAGCGGCACACTGCGGCTTTCCCATGGTGCCACAGCCCCGTGGAAGGGTTTTGGTGTGCTGAAATGAAGGATGCTCTTCTGAAAAGCCTGGAAGAAATCTCTATTGACAAGAGCTGCTGGAGGTGGCGGGGCAGTATGCTATTAGTCATGGATTTTGACCTTGATGAAAGACATTCTGCAGCCAGGAAGGACCACAGCATCAAGGGTTTCTGGGTGCAGGAATACTTATTAGAAACTGTTAAATCCATAGTGCTCTTTCCTACCTTTGTGCGGGGCAAAGGCGAGTCCTGTACGCGGGCGATGTGTTCCTCTTCCAAAAAGCCAACCTGACTCTGCAATTGCTGCCGACAAGTGGAAATTGGGCTCCTTGCTTGGACAGGCAGGAAGGTCAGCGGTGCCAACAGCCCTGCTGCAAACCAAACCCTGGCAGGACAGAGGCACCCAGATGTGAATGTTCCTAAGCTGGCTGCCAACCCAGATCCAGGCTGTCACCCACAGCCCCAGCCCTGAGGGAGGAGGGCGGCTTTGTATCTGCTGTGGCCACGCTTTCCATCCTGGGGCCACAACCCCCAGTGTCCGGCCAAGCGCCCCTGCACCCTGGTGGGGATGGGTGGGAGGTGGTAAGGTCCTCCCTCTGACCCCGCAGGTGACAGAACTGAGCCTCTCTAGCCTGAGGACATCTGGAGAAGTCCCAAGTTCCCAGAAGGTTGAGGTTTTCTGGAAAGGAGCTCAGATACAGCTCTGAGAGCAGGTTTCAGAGGTGAGCTGGAGAAAGTCCAAAATCTCGCTCAGGACAGAGCTCAGAGACATCTGCCGCCTGCTGCATGGATGGGGGCCAAAAAGCCAGGAGGTGCTAAAAAAGGAAACTTTTTTTAATGCCCAAGGCCACTTTCTTTTCACCTCTGGGAGAAGGTAGTGGGCTTTGTTCAGGTGGGCACTGAGGAGAAGGGGGGGCCCACAGCCAAGCTGCCCTCTCCCAACACAGCGAACCCAGAGCCACCAGCACTCCTGATCCTCACCCTGCCAGGGTACCCTGTGTCAAGGGGCAAATGAAGGGTATATCTATACCGCAATGTGCAGTGCTGTCCTAAAATAGCATTGCTTTTGCCTAGGACTAGCAGCACTACAACCACAGCAGCACCCGCTGCCTGGGGAGGCAGCAGCCTCCAATGCAAGTTTTGGGAAACACCCAGGTGCTGTGGGCACCTCCCGCTGCTCCACCTCCACTGGGGCAGCTGTGACTGCTTTGCACCCCTGGCCTTTAAATTGAAGGTCATGGAGCCCTCCCTTGTTTTTGGAGGAAGGTGTCTATGGGGTAGGGAGGAAGCTAAATGGAGGTGAAAAGATGAGGCTCTTGGAGCAGGCGGCTGCTTCAGCTTGGATGTTCTCCGTTCAGCATGCAGACCTGCTGCTTAGAAAAGTTTGTATTTGAAGTGCCATTTCAACTGGTTTGACCCTCTCTGCACAGAGCTTCCCCTCCACTTCTGGAAGCTTTTGCTGCAATTAGGCTTGAGTATGGTGCTCTCTGCTTCTAGAGGTTATTAATCTTAATTTGATTTAAATCTGTTTTCCTTAGTTTGCTTATATCCTGGCTTCCAGCAAAAATGAAAGGGAAAAAAAGTATCAAACCCAGAGCTCCTTTTCCACTGCCCTGTCATAGCAGCAGGTTTGTGACCCGGGTGTAGGAGAAGAAATTTTTCCTTGGATCTTCAGAAGCCTGGAGGAAAAATAAAACCTTTCTGCTGTGTCAGTCACCTGGGAGGCCTCGTTCAGAGTCACACAACATTGTGTGGGAAGCGAGATCCTGCTTTCCTGACCAGAGGAAAGGGAAATGTGCATCTAAATGGAAACCATGGCTTTTGTGCTTGCCTGGAGCATCCTTCTTGCTGGCTGGGTGTTTCACACTCAGCAGAGGTCAGCAGCTCCCAGTAGTGACCCGTGCTGGAGCGCAGCGATCCTGGGCGTGAGTAATGCTGAGATGTTGGATGAAAGGTCTTGGAGGGATGCAGGAGGTGCCTCTGTGTTGTACTGACTTGTCACGGGGTGGTTGTAAATGCAATGAATCATACTGCCTGATAATATTTCATCTGGTTTTGTTATTTTGCTGGTAAGAAAACTAAGGGCAGCCCTTGTTTGATACTGTTTGAGATGTATTTTCTTATAGATCAAAGCATGGTCTGGTTGGTGTGTAATGAAAAAGCTGGGTATAATTTATAATAGTGCTGTTGGTATAATTAACTGTCAAAAGAAAAGCATGGAATAAAACCCTGAAGCATATTTCAGAATTTAAAGGAAACAATGGATTTTCTGTGTGAAATGTTGCCATTCTTCACCAAAAATAGTTTTCTGCAGAGATTCTAATTAGAAATGGATGCAATATCACGGAAAAAAAATCAGTTTTGATGAAAATGTTCGGGTCAGCGATATTCATAATTTCTTCATTAACCAGGCAGTAATAACTCAAAGTAAAATGCTCTTTCAGTAGCTATTCAGGGTCAAGGCAGTGACTTTGTTAAGAGGGACAGAGCTGGTAGGTGATATTCACGTTGGTTTTGGCTTTAAGCAGTAAGGCAGGAGGCCATTTCTCAGGCTTGATTGCTGCTTCTGTTCAGGATGCCCACACAGTTGCTGCTTAGTGAGGAAGAAAGAGATCATTTCTGGAATTTTAAAATTGATTGAAGGCTTTGGAAGTACGTGAGGGACATGCTGAAGTACTGGCACCATGCTGCCCCATACAAATCTGCTGTGAGCTGTTCCTCCTTCTCGTGTCCCCTCGTTCCCAAGAACATCTTCACCTCAAAGCTTTCTCTGTTGCACATGTGTTTGGTTTTCCATGGATTTTTTAATTACAGACCTGTGCTTTCTAATTTTTACTCTGTTTGCTCCATATTATCTAATTGGCAGCTGTAACGGAGCTGGGGTAGATGCAGTTAATGTATAAGGGAAATGCTGCAGGAGCAGAAGTCCCTGGTGGCAGCTGAGCACCCATTGGGTCGGCTTGTAGGATCGACACCTTTGTCAATGAATATTAAGGGACTGGTTGGGAGCTGCAAGTGCAGGGAGGGTTCCATTTCCCCCTTCTCGCTGTGTACTGGATCCAGGGCAGGCATGCTTCGGGGCTCAGGACCTGCAGCCGGCAGCTCTGCTGCCCTGCAGAGCGATGCATGACCTGGAGCTGCCGTGTCCCAGGACCCTGCTCCAGGGGTGGCTCTGGGCTTTGCCTCAGAGGCTGGTGGGGTGCCCAGCTCTGCTGCCTGCTTGCCCCTACCAGGCACTTAGTTTGTTCTCCAGAGGCAGTACGGCTGCTGCTTCTTGAGAAATCCAATTGGTCTTAAATATAACATATGTTTTGAAAAACTTCACTTTCCTTACGGCTTCAGCACACTTAATGCAATTTTAATACATTTTTGATTCATGTCTGATTTCCCTTCGGGAGCTGCCTGGCCAAGTTCCAGTTCAAAACATGGAGCTTTGTAACTAAGAAGTGTATCATTCAACATTTCTTAATGCCGTTGTGGACTCAATTGAACCCTGAATATAAATGCAACCAGGAATCTTAAACTGTGTGCTGCTTTAAAAATGTACGTGTGAGCAGTGTTTTCCTCCTGCTTAGCAAGAAGCAGTAGTGGCCAAAGGGCCAAAGTGACCAAACTTTTAACGACAACAGTTTTTAAAAAAATAAGAGTGCAAATGCAAAAGAATGTTGACTGAAATCAAGAATTCCCATTGCAGCATTAAGACATGGTTAAAATTAACCATTAACCAGTTAAATCCTTAAATAAAGGATTTAATATCCTTTATTTAAATTAAATCACCTGAGATGTAAAATCACGAGACAGCTAAGGCAAGTGGTTTGAAACCTGGCAAATCTGGGTTGACAAGGTCAGAGACAGAGAGGGTAAGGAAGGGGAGAAGATGAACTTAAATTTTCCAGCCTGTGTTTAGCAGGATTTTCACACCATGGGTAGCTCAGCTGAAGCCATTGCAAGGGTGCTGCTGTGCCGACAGCTGGTGCAGATCCAGCACCACCATGGACCGGGAGTGAGGTGGGTGTGAAGCAGGGGAGCTGGTGCACGGGTGTCACTCTGTGCACTGCCATGTTGACCTCCAAGATGCAAAAGTGCAGGGGTGGCCGCTCCTTTGGCTGGCTCCTTGCCCCAGCAGTAATGCCCAGTCCGCATGCAGGTCACGGTGTCACTGCTGTCCTTGGGTCTCTCCACATGGAGAAGCTCGAGGCTTTGTAGGCTCAGTTGTCACTAAGCACTAATGGGGAACTGCTTGAAAACTGCAGGTAGCACAGGGGACCAGCATCAGTGTGGCTCCGTGGAAGTTTAATTTGGGGCTGTCTTGAAAAGTCACTGCCTTCATCTCTCATACGCTGTTTTCTGGAGCACTGGCACTGGCTTCTGAAGTAAACCAGTTAAATACCTGAGGTCTGCTGTCCTCACCACCCTCCCTATGTGTGCCATGGAGATTGCTGGAGTCTGAGCGCAGCATTTTCCCCACCAAAGTCCTGTGACTTGACTTCTGAGCTCTAGTAGCGTGGGTTGAAGTTACCCACTGAGACCTGTAATGACCTAGCAAGCTGGGGACACCTTTGGACGGCACAGGCTGCAGCAGCAATGCTTGTGTGGTTCCCTGGCTAGCATCGGTCCCTGTTTCTTTCAGAAAAACCTTCGTGCTCACAGTTCTCCAGGGTGTCTGCCCAAATTCAGCCACTGCTGGCTTCAGTTCAGGTCTGCTCTTATATTTGCCATAATAGCTGCTCTGAAAACAGCATAAAGACTCCAGCCTCTGCTTCTGACTAGGACATGGTTAATAGTCTGTCAGTGGGGTTTTGTCTTTGTGGCAAATTGGGTTGCAGGCACAAAGGTCCTTCTGCTAGAGGATTCACTGCAGGGACAAGCAGATATAAAGTGCCTAGCTTTCAGGCAACAGAGTTCTCTTACAAGATGAAAGAATTAGCAATTTGTCTCTTCATCTTTTTCAAGAGGAGGAGTTCCCTGGGTGCTTTTTACTCACCATATTCCACACTCTGTGGCTTCTTCAAAGAGACCCCACAGATGCTTCACGCTCTTCATTTTCAGTTGCTAGTGGGAGGGACTCCAGTGGGCCTTTTTCTTTCAGTATGCAATTTGTTACTGATAATGAATTGCTGAAATACAGCACGCTGCAGTCCCCCAGTGAACTGAAGCTCTGCTCAGCTCAGTGCTCTTCCTGACCAGGCGAATAACCTGAAATAGCCACTTTGGAGGGGCTGATCTCCCAGCAGAGCCACAGGAACACCAGGAGCTCCATGAGCTCTGTCCTGAGCTCCTGAGAGCGTGCAGTGGTGTTGCTACACAGCGAGCAGTCTTCTACTCTCACCCCCACCCTCAAAGGGGGGTTGTCAGGAATGTATATCTTTCTTAAAAATCATGTTGTTGTGTTGTGGGTGGTTTTTAAGAGATCCTGGAAACTAGAAGCGAACCACAACAGAGACAAGAAGAAGACTTTCTATGTTGAAGCTGTTTATTGCGTTAGATAAATACATTTGCAACAAGTTTGAATTATTTCCTCTGAGTGCAATTGCTGGTAGTATGGCATAATGATTAAAAAAGAACCAAAACTAGCAGAGGCACTTGTTGCAAGCAGCTGAAATTACTACCGAGCCCAGCGATGCAGCCCCTGCTAAAACAGACCTTCCGCTGGCCGTGAGCGCAGCTTTGCCGACAGGGCTTGCAGGGTCGACATCGGGCGAGAGCTGCAATGACGCACCTCGGGTGGGCAAGTCCCAGCTCTGAATGCAAGGAGGATAAAATTTCTGCTTTTGGCACGATGTTTAGTATTGCTTTTGGTTAGAGTGGTGAGGTTGTGTGATTGTAACCAGTGGGGGAAGGCAGAAATTGGAATGCATTTACATTAGCTATATAAAAAGAATCGCATTGACTTTTACACAGTCATGTGAAAAGGTTGGACATGAATATGTAGATGCTTATGGAGACCTTTTTTGTCAACAGAAGGATGGACTTGACAGGCTATGCCAGGAAGATAAGTACCTTTTTATTAGAAAATAGAGCTACCGATAGGGATCTTTCCTTTAGGATCGTCAGGAAAGTCCATAAAATGGTTTGTACAGCTGGACAAACAGAGAAGAAAGAAGTGGCAAACATTCTTGCAAAGCAAACTGGTTAATTTGCTTCCCCAGCATTCGTAACCCTTTGTTCTCACACAGGCTTTACTCCTGCAAGGGCTGTGCGTTGCTGTCCCTGCCCTGCCAAGGACACAGCACATGACTGACCCTGGTCTCTGCATAGTCAGGCAGCCTGCTCAGAGGCTTCAACTTAAGCACGTGCGTAAGTCCTTAGCTGAACAGGGGCTTATCAGTGATGCATGACAAAGCCAGAGAGTTCTGCGTGCAGATAAACGTTGAGTGGAGTATTGGCATTGGGAGGAGTGATGACAAGCTCTGTTCTTGCTCTGCATAAGCTGTGAACGCAGCCAGGTGACTGGCAAACTGGAAGTGTCTGTAGCCTGGAAATAGATTTATTTTGGATTTTTTGTTTATTCTGTAAGTAGCCCCACTAGTATCAAGGTGGGATATGGGATTTGTTGACAAAAAATGAGTTCTAAATTTGACCCCAGGGAACAGAAGCAATCTCCTTTGAGCTAGGGCATCCATTCCTATAGTACATGTAGACACACTCATGAATAAGAGACCACTGTGTTTGCTCAAAGTATGGTGAACATTAATATTCACACTTGAAAAAGTCCTGTTACTGGTGACAATGAGGCTAAATAACAGCCTGACAAGCAATCTGCAGTGGGTAATTGAAGCAGTGGAGTTCTCTTGGTAGAGAATAGCAGGATTAAAGCCAATCCTCAAATCTCCTGCCTCCTGAATGGGATCTCCTACAACAGAAATTAGCAAATATTTTGCAGTGCAAAAGATCCATGCAAAAATCTCCACGTGCCTCATAGCCTGCTATTTTGGGAACTCTGTAATCACAGTGCTGAGTACGTCACATCCAGACCGTCCTCAGATATCAGTGGAATATGTAACAAAGCCAGGTGCCATTTGGCATGACTCAAAATGTTACAATCTTAATGAGAGAGGAGATGGAGGTCTGGACAAGTCCTTTGCCTGGGGACAACTTCCCTCGCTGTATACTGAGATTAAGATCTTCCCCATTACTTTCACAAGGAAGAATTTTAAATAAATACCTTATTTCTGTATCCTTATCTGAGGCTCTCCAAGTGCTTTCCGGTATTATGAGACAGACAAAAAAAATGTAAGACAAGTTAATATTGTGGTACCCATTTTACCAATGAGTAGACTGAGGCACATGAAGAAGTGAATTCTGTGATCGTCAAACAAATCTGTCAGAATTGAGAATAGCAACCTACAAAGTCTACAACTTGATTCCTTGTACCAACCTTTGGCTCTGCTTTCTCACCCACTGTGCATCGCCTTACGGCAAGAACCTAGAGGTCAGGTAGGATGGTAAGGAAGAGGAGAAATACTGGAACACCCTTCTTGCAGATTTGTGCTTTCAAGTCTTGTCTGCTCGTCATGTTTGTTGTGGTTCCAGTACCTACTCCGTATTGCTTCAGCAACTCCTTACAATCCCTTAAGCCAAACATGTCTCTAAAAAAGGCAGCTGTCAGCAAAGCTTAGAGTTTGAGGGATAGAGGACATCAGAACCCCTCACTCCCCACTCTTCAAAAGGTAAATGATAAATTTCTAAAGCTTCCCTGTTCACTTATGCCTTCTTGCATAATGGCTGTCTTAATGAATTGAGAGAAGGAACTGTACAGCTATTCACCTTACAAATTTGTGGAAAAATTCTTCTTTTGAAGGTGCTGAATTTCTCCGAGGTAGAATGCATATTTTTGTATGTTACTGTAATTGTTATGCTGAGGAGTCTGTCTGAGTGACAAAGCTAGGAGCAATGCCTCCTTGCTTATTGTCTTTGTCATTCTATTTGTGTGTCACCCCACTGAAGTGTGCCTGAAACAGAAGATGGATGAAGTTGCATATGGAATCGCTCTTTGAAAACCACAGCAAGTTCTATGTAATTGAAACCAGCAGTGTCCAAGCTCTGCTCTATGGACTTCTGGTGGCTACCAAGCTCATCATAAGTGGTCTGACACATCTGGCTAATCCACGGACCCGTGGCAGATGATCAAATGCCTAGTGTTTGCATGAGTAGGACAGGGCGAGGTGGTGCTACAGGGTCAACAGTAGTCCATGACCCCTTCGGGAACGGTAGTCTGGGTGCTTCTCTATCCTGATCACTGGAAATATGACTGCAGTGTGGTAGGGAGTGTACGTGCAGAACCAAGTGAGTCGAGAATAAATCTGCTCGTATAACCCTACTTAACCAGGGATGCTTTAGTGCTTCTACTTAGTGATGCTCTGGGATACAAAATTATAAAGTCTGGGTCTTTTTTGAAACACAAATATAATGACTGAGGAAGATATTTGAAGCAATCTATTTCCAGCAAAGACAAAATGTTCTTGTTGCTTTTCCAAATTCTGATGGTTACCCAGGATATGTGGGAGATATTGAGGGGAGGACAAACTGTGCTAGACCAAGAGTTAATTAGGAAAAGTCTGGAGAGTCTTGTGCTACTTGAGTTACAATGATAACCGTTTTCAGTAAAATGAGGGTTGCTGCATAGTATTAAACTGTGCTGCCAGAATGGCTTGCTGATATCCTGATCTGTTGAGTGAGAATCATTTACACTATGTGCTCTTAGAGATATTGCTGTTGCCCTGCATATCAGAAAATGGCTGTTTGTGTGTTAGCCTTCACGGTGGGAAAAAACCTCCTGGATTGCAGCATTTTGTGGCTCTGTCTAGCAAAGTCCTTTCAGTCATCTAGATGCTGCTCCTCCCATGTAGACGTAGGGATGGCACTGTAAGGGTCCATGATGACTTTTGCACAGCGAATAATCATCACAATCAAGAAGAGGCAGAGGAAGACAAAACATGCTAACGTCAGTCCCTTGTCCACATCAACGTACACAGGCTCTGGGGTTGGTCCCTCCATTGCTTACGCCACTCTTCATCTGGGTTTATATTTACTCCTAACATCATCAACCACCTGCAAAACAAACACAGTGTCAGACACAAGTGATTGCTGCTCCTGAGTATGGGGAAACTCGAGGGTAGAATTGGAAACAGAAAATCTCTGTGATATATTCTCATACGGAAATAAATCTGAGGGAAGTGTCATAGCTCAGGTAACTGCGAGAGCTGTGAACAGGAGAAACCTCATTGCCACCTTAATTTAGCCCATGAATGCTTCTTGCTAAAATATTAGCCAATAAAAAGAGATGTTAATGAAGGAAAGAGAAGCAGTGGTGAATGAACACTATCCACTTGAAATATCATCTCTTAAGAGGTACAGACACTGTTCTTGTCTCAGCATTTCCCAATCACAAAAATATTTCCTCTCCTCTGCTAGTGTGGAAGAGCAGACAAATGGCAGAGCAGACTGTTTCTATCCCAATTTTCCTCTCTGTCCAAACATTCCCTCTCACTGGCACAAAGCAAAGTGAAAATTATGCATACTTATTTTTCATAATGTTTAGTCTCTGGTACTCAAGATTCTCCAGGAAAGAGAAGATTTTTAGGAGCAATGTAATTTTTAGGTGGGTGTTTTATCACCCAGAGACGTAGAGGGGATTATGTGATTAATACAAGGATTATTTTATTTGATGCAGATGTCTGCATAGCTGAAGGTCTCTTCTGACCTCATCTGAATCCATAACCAAAATGGCTTCAGCAGAGATTGACTCCCTTCTGTCTCTGCAAGTTTGCCTCTGGATAATTCATTAGCTGCTAACACAAATTGCTTTGTATGATGCTGCTGCCCAGGGATGGGGGAAACTTTTCCTGACATCCACCTTTGGTCAAGGTGGGAGGTAGAAGCGTTGAGGGTTACTTACTACTGTAAAAAAGCAGGAATATGGAATGCCTCTTTAAAACAAGCAACAACAACAAAAATCGTTCACATCAAATGCAATAATCAGTCTGAGAACCGATCCCTGCTTCATTTGGAGAATAGAGATGGGAAAGAGAAGATATTGAACCATAGGGAGAAATGGGTGAAACTTGGGTATCAGATGGTCCAGTTGCTCTCTGTAACTACATGAATGCAGCAAGGAAATCCCAGGTACAGGTTTTATCTACACAGGCAGGTTTGCCTGCTTACATTTCCAGTGAGCTGATGCTGCTGGCAGGGCTATTTCAGTAGCGGTTCACATCTGGCTGGAGCATCGTGTTCTTGCAGCATCATGCTGTGCCAGCTGTGAGTGGGTGTCCCTGTGACTCAGGAACTCTGATGTCCTGAGAATTTTTCTCAGGGTGAACTGAGGATCTTTTATTTTAAAAGTTCACAGTTCCTTCTCTATAATTCCTCCTATAATTTACTCCTTTTCAAGTTGTTTTCCAATTTCACCACCTCTTAGATCCTACAAGGCAAGTATAAATCAGCCAGGGCCTCTGGTCTATTTTAAGCACAAGGACAGCAGATTTTTTTAATTTCCTGAAAGCACAGAAATTACTGTGACAGCTGGTCCTGCAGCAGGGAGATGAAAGAGAAGCTGATGACACAAAGTGAATGAAACTATGCAGACACTGCATATATTTATCAGTCAGATCCTTAGGATGGACCAACAAGTTTGGGCTCATGAAGAAATCACTGAGGACTGGGGTCAGACTTGTAATGCTCACCTGGCCTGATCAGAGGTCTATTATTCCCAGAAGAGACTATTACCGCTCTATTTCACCAACCAAGAGATCTTACATTACAGTTTATCTCATTTGGTGAAAAAGAGTCAAGTCAAGGCTGAGTATTAAGTGTGGATACTTTTCTTTTTTTGAGCAGCAAAAAAAAAAAAGTTATCAAAACTACTAATGTAGCCCAGTTCTTCCTGAAGTACTCTTGTGAAGGTCCAACAAGGATGGATTTGATTTTTCCTTCCTGACATTCTGCCTGTTGTACCATGTGGTGTATTTCCACGCTAAGCTTGCTCCTGCAGAATATCAGAACTACCCGGTAACTTCCATCAGTACTGAGCTTTGAAAAACTGCATTTTCAATCAAATGTACTTTCTTCTAAAAGATGAATCATTTACTCAGAAAATGATCTGAGGTTTCAAGTAGAGGTCCATCCCTTGGAGATTTTTCTCTTCAAAATGGCATCACACAGTCTCGTGGGAGTTGTGGTTCAAGTGCTGCATCCTTCTGCTTGCCTCTGCACACAGGACTGCGGATGGATGATGTTTCCTGTGAAACACCTGAGCTGTCATGCAGTCCCCTCTCCTGCTGGAAGAGAAAAGCATGTTATGGGAAGGATATGGCAGGCAGAAAGCTTTACCCAGAGAGCAGAATGGAAGCGTATGGCATCTGAGTTGTAGATCACACAGGAAATTACAGCGACAGCTTGCATCTAATGGTTTCAGGTTTAGGTTGATCTGTTTTGCCAAAAAGTCATCATTTTCAGTGGGAATATAAATATTTTTTCCAAAAAGCTGTTTTCTTGAGATTGTATAAATCACATGTCTTCCCTCCTTCTGCTCTCCCCATAAACTCGATAACATTTCTGTGCTGTGACTACTGTTCTGCATGAAGTCATTAGTGATGGAGAACGTATTTCTTGGGGCTGGCCAGAAGGGCCTGGCTTTCCAAGTTGCTCTCCTTGCTCACAGCTTGACTGCTCACCTGAATCTGTCCGTGCATCAGCATTGTCAGAGGGGGAAACCTCTGCGGATCCAGCTTGTCAGAGCCGCACCAACATAATGCTCGTGCTCATCCGAGTCGCATGGTGGATTAGGTGTCAGAAGGCATTTGGTGGTGTTCTGCACTGTTAGTTAGTGCATTTCAGCAGGCTTGGCGATGCAGAGACAGTTATCGGCACTGGGAAGATCTGCGTGCTGGATCAGGGTTGTGCCTGAGGCAGTTGCCTCGAGATTAATTTATTATTGCTGAAACGTATCGCTGTTCTAGATAAGGCACCTGGGGACCAGCAAGAGATGGTCCCCGGATGTGAAAGGAGTTATTTGCATGTGTTCACCAGGGCTGGTTCCTCCTGAGAAAGTCCAGCTCCCTGGTTTTACCACGGATGTGCTGTTTGATTATTATTTCCTAAAAACCCTTTAGCACTGCTGCAGGTAGGGAACTGCCTGTGGATACACCAGTGCACAGGGAAGGAACAAGCTTGTTCCCACCTGAATATCCGACATGCCTTGTGTCTCCCAGCACAGACAGCTGCGGCTGCTGCATGGCAATGATGTGCTTACATACACGAGCGAGGGTACAGCAGCTACGTGCCACTCCCGGCTGTCTGCCACGTACTTGTGGTCTTCCATCTCTGTAACAGCTGAACAACTTGTTCTACTTATTTTCCCATTCCTTGGCCAGTGCCTCAACCTCCCCTTTCATTTCCTTGCCGCCCAGCGGTACAGCCAGGCTTGGAGGGCGTATGGAAGTGTCTTACAGTTTGAAGCAGAGTCGGTCCGTGCTGGAGGAGGCCCTGCCTGCACATCCTACCATCTATCTCAGCCATAGGGAGATGTGCTGTGTACATTAGCAGAATGTTTTGCAGGTCCCGTCTCGCTTGTGCAATCCATTGGTGCTGTTGAAACTAACTCTCACTCCGACTACAGGCTGGTTGGCTGGATGCTCTGCTCTTATTTACCAGCACAGCCGATGCTGACTCTGCGTGTGTGTGTGTGTGTGTGTGTAGGGGGGAAGATTAGCAGAAACAATTATAAAGGTTCACACTTGAATGATCAAGTTTTCTCTGAATAGCTGAATCGTAGAAAATTACTTTTCCCCAGCTTGTCAGCAGCCAGCTGTAGAATGGTATTTTTTTAATTTCTTCAGATTTGTTGAAAACATAATTTAGTTTAAACAAAGCCAACAGATGAAGAAGGGCAATCCCTGGTTCAGATTATTAAGCAGTTTAGCAGTCTTATGAATGCATGCTCTTCCGTAAATCCCCAGGTGCTTCAATACAACCTCTCCCCCTCTAATGTCTCTGAGAATAGATGGGCACTGCGGGCAGCCTCTTGGAGAGGGCTGTGGGACTGTCTGCTTCCCTGCATCTAGACAGGACCATCTAGAATTGTCCAGAAATGCTGGTGGCCTGAAACCAGCCCAAAGATTTTGCAGAAGCTCGGTGCAGTATTTCATTCTGTGGGTGCGATTTGGGAGCCTCGTAACGAGACAGTGGCAAGTAGTAATAGTAACAGCATTTAAGAAATTGCTCTCTCTGCAGCTGCAACATCCCAGGGATGGAGCTGTGCTCGTTTGTGGTGGGCACTGTAATTCAGTACCGAAAGTGACACCCTGGACTTGACTCCCTGTGGATTGCAAAGGACCAGGACCAGGCAGCAGTTGTATCTCTTCAGGGGGTCGGCATCATCTCGTTTTGATGCCCCGGTCCCTCCGGCTTGTTCTGGTCTGAACATTCCTGCAGTCAGGAAACCCTGCAGCCTGGCAGTCATGTGCAACAACCGCCAGGGACCATGGCCTGAGGATAAAAACTTGGGTACCTCAATGAAGAAGCCATCCTGAGCATTTGGACTTTGCTCTGCTGTTTGTTTTGTGTTTCCCAGTACTCTTTTCATGAGGGATTGCCACAGCAGAGAGGATATAATCATTTTTTTTATGACCTTATGTACATCAGCAGACAGAGATATGTTGGCATCCTCTTTATTATACCAGCTCTGTTACAGACTATACAATGGTTGTGCTCATTGGTGTGGCTCAATTTCACAATCATTCTTAGCTATGCAAGATACTTTAAATACATGGGGTTTTTTTTTTCCAAACCTGACAGTCTTGGCACTGTCACTTTAAATATAAGGCAATAATGTACCATTTATATTGCAGAGAGCTGGTCTAAACCCTACCAGTTCCTATGCTGGTTAATCATGTTTCCAGTCATCTCAACCCATAAGATACATTTTAAAACGTTTTTTTTTTTCTTCTATACTTCTTTCCCAAAACAATAGAAGTGTGGGGAGGGGAGGGGTGGGAAACTATGCGATTTCATAGATGCAAGCAGATCCCTACCTTCCAGATCTGGGTAGGAAGCCTGTCACATCCCGGCACAGCAGCATTGTGGAGTTAAAATCCTGACTGTAGTCATATTTTAAAAGTTTTGTTAGTCAGTGTGGCTTTAACGGCGTTCAGGCTCCACTCAGGTTCATGTCCACACAGACCTGGAAGCAGTTCTCCTCACCAGTGTGTTCTGGAAAAAAAAAAAAAAAATAATTTGCCATTGTTCATCACGCAGGATGTGGGCGTTACGGATTCGTTAAGCTGTTGGGAATCGCTCCAGTGACAGCCTGAGGCAATCGGTACAGTCATATGCAAGATGGATTTATTTGTTAGACATTCCCTAGAAGAACATTTTTGATACAAAGAGCAATGTTTGAGCCCAAAGTCGTCATATCCTTATTTCTTCTTAAAAAAGCAAAAAACCCATTTTTAATTTATAGTGAAAAATCAACCAGGTCTGAATTGATACTGCTCAGGAGCCTGCATCTTCAGTTAGTTTTTGGATTTTTTATCTTTTTTTACAAAAATGGCCAGAATTGAAGTGAAACATTTCAGTTGCCTAAACAAAACTGTTTGATTGATCTGAACTGATATACCAGGACTTAAAAACTATTAACTATTTGGATAGTTGTCAGTCTGATTTGGGATGATATTCTTTTTGACACGCACACAAAATAATTTCAACCAGACAAACCCTTAAAACTTGCCGGATGACAAACCCATTTCCCCACTCAATTTTGCTAACTCTCTGAAGTTTCTTATGGCACAGAGTCCAGAACACATTTGTATAGAGCTCCTCAAGCCCTGCCCCACCACCACAGTCAGCCAAAGGGTAAAAAAACCTTGTTTCTCGTCTTGGGGAATTCAGCGTCTGATGACCTTTCATGCTTACCGCCCTGATTAGGCCAGAGAGTGAGGGGCTGGACCTGGCACTCAAACGCGTGTGATACCGGTAACCACAGTGGACAGCCCTGACTCCTGCTCAGCAGCACCACTCACCAACTCATAGAAAGATTGCTTAAAACCTTACTTTTATTCATTGCTATATGGGCACTGGGACTTTGCCATGGACCTTACCTACCACGCTAAGGTCTCTGTGAGCATGGACCAAAATGACAGCAACTGTTCCAGGGAACTTACAGTCTAAGTGTGAAGAAAAGACAGTATTTGGCTTGGAGAGCACATGGTGAGACAGGCAATGGCTGGGGACCCAACGCCGATGACCCAACACCTTGAGTACCAGAAGGACAGCGAGGTTTGCTTTGCAGACAGCCTCTGCAGGGCTCCTCTCCCATCTTTGAAGGGGATTTGGGTGCTGACCAAGTGACAGATGCTGGAACAAGGGCCAAAGGGAAGCACGGATTGGCCTTTTTGTAATGGAAATGGATGGTGGGAAGAGCTGGGGACAGGCTGTTGTGGCCCTTGAAAGGAGAGGTAGCTCACATGTGTCTGGGGGAAGCTCTGAAAGAAAGAGCAGGAGCTGATGTCTGCAGTACTACTTGGAGCAGTGGTAGGGTAAGACATTTGTCAAAGCCGGAGGAGAGGAGGTTGTACTAATTAAAGCTGTGAGGTGATAAGAGCCTGCCCGATTGGTTTCAGGATCCCTGCAGGGATGGTTGCTCTGAGATGTTGGTATGGAAAGGAGTTTTAAGGTGTAGGATGTGAAGGCCGAAGAGAAGAACAAGCCAAAGGTGACCTCAAATCCCAGGTGAGGGGACTCAGCAGAACAGGGTGTTGCTCAGGTGAGCGAGTGGAGATGAACGGCCAAGAAGGAAGGTGAAGTGCTGCTTCAGGAATGTATTTTGTGTGTGTGTCAGATGAACTCACCTTCAATTTGAAGTTCAAATCTATAAAAAGAGGAGTCCGGACACTTAATCATACTCTAATATTCTTAACAATCTAGTTTCGATTAAAAACTCACTGCCTCTGAGCACAGAGTCAAATGCTGCAGATAGATAGATAGATATAGACAGATGAGCTTCTTTCTATATCCAGAGAGCAATAATATGACCGCTACCTTCATTTAAAAATTAATTGTCCTTTTATACTTCTTTCAGCAGAAAATCAATACTTTATTTCAGTAACACTGACTTCCTATGAGCATGATTTCTCCTATGTACCTGTAGCACACAGGCAGAGTTAATCTTTGGTTTTAACCCACTGTTTGGCTTTTTGGTTTGGGCGGTTTTGGTTGGGGTTTTTTTTGCTTGCTTTACATATTGACTTCAAATTTTTATGCTCAGCTTAGTTTATGGAAACTCCTTTATTCAATCTAGCCCACTCAGTTATGGTCAAGAGACAAATAATCTTCCCTCAACACAGGTGCTTTTAGCCAGTCATAAATTACTGGATGTCAATATTCCCTCTGAAGACTAAAGACATCATTTATGGGTGCCCAAAAAGTTGAAAACAAATACATAAATCAATACGGGAAAAGTGTTAAAAATTGCTGTTGCACAAATGTTTCCTTCTTACATAACCCCGTGGCAAGAATAACATTAATCTTTATTGAGAAAAAGATGCAGCATACACTTAAAATAACTGTGGGCTGCTTACAATTTGAGAGCATCCTAAATCAAATAATCATTTCTCACTCACTTGAAGAGCATGTGGTATTACTTGTCAAAAAAAGGAAAAAAAAAAAAAGAGGTTGTGCTTGGGAGCAAGTTGGTGCGTAGAGCTATTGAGCTAACTGATGGACAGTTGGGTTCTGGAGAGAAAAGTACCTCCAGTCTCCCAAAGTTCAACTTGCATGGATAATCCTTGATTAAACTTTGCTGAAGTGAGAGCCTGAGAACATCTAGGAACCTTTTTCAGAGACTGGAAATGGTAGTTCAGAGGTAAGAAAGTGGGGTAGAATCACTGATGGACCTTATGAGTGGCTGGCTACTGGGCACAATGGTGGGAAGTGCTAGGACTTAAGCAACACATACTAGCTAAACAAGGGCAGGTAAGCCCGCACTGAGGTTGTAACGCTGTCTTTGTATCGGCTGCTTTGTAATCCATAGGGGAGCAAGAGAAGAAAGGACATCCAGTGCTCCCTCAGACCCCAGTTTGGGTGGTTTTGCTACATCTCCCTGGTACTGTCCTCAGCTGGCCAGGCTCCGAGCCACGTGCGAGCCAATAGCCCAGCTCAGCTGGGAAAAGGAGATCCATGTCTCCTGCGTGCGCTGCAAGGACATTTCTTTGGTTCCCTATTTGCCTTTCTGCTGTGGGTGTGAGCGCTGCACTGATTTTGTAACATGGTTCAACCCGTTCTCCTTGCGCTACTCGCTTCCACCCGGGGGGCTGTTGAGAACATTGATTCATCAGGTACTGAAATCCTTTAATAGATGATGCCAGGAAAATGGAAAGCGACACCTATGATATGCAAAGTTTAGATGGGCTTGAAAAGGAACATCTGTCTGCAGCAGGACCATTCTTCATTCAATATGTATTTTGATAAGGAGTCTGAAGCTGCTTTTCTTATCACTCAGTGCTATGATGCACAGTGTGTGCATCCCCTTTCATCATGGTGAGTGGCAAACACGAAGGAGTTTTAGAGAAACAAATGGATTTGGCTTTTAAGCCAAGGCTTGTAAGGTCTGAATAGATATGATATGAACTCATTTTAATGGAGTATCTGCTGTTTAAACTCTCTGCTGTTTAAATCCTATGGAAGGAGACAAACATGCCTGCTGGTCCTGTCAGTTATTTTATAAATTAAACTGTGGCTGTTAGCCAGGGGAACTGTAAGCAAAGCTATGTGGAAATCTTTCACTGCAGCAAAGCTGGCAGGGAGGAAAAAAGAAAAACATAATTTTTTCCACTCCTGCTCTGAAGATGATTTTTTTTTTTTTTTTTTTTTACAAAAACAAAAGGTGCACTTCAAGGTAGAACAGCAACTCCTTTTTACATGAATACCTACCTTGTGGTGGTGATGTCCAGTATTCTCTAACTTGCAGGATACTTCTTAGAGACACATCTTTTGCCCTTCCATCTTGAAAAGCTACATACGGCTGGATCAGATTGAGGCTCTATCAATGTTTTGACATTTAAGGAAAAGTATTGTGGATGAATGCTTACCCAAATAGCTGGGTTACACCTGTAGAACTGCCACAAATATTGGCATGAAGAAATCACATAGCCCTGCTTCATTTCTGAATTGCTTATTTAAAATGAAAAGTTAAATTCTCACTAATGAAGGAAACTCCTAGTGAAGGAGGTATTCATTTAATAAGTCGGAGGCAAAACAGCAAAAAAACAACTTACAGGTATCTTTGCTATAGTAAAAGATGTAGGGTTTGTGTATGCAAGTACTCATCAATCCATACTGATAACTAATTCATAAGCTTTTTTTAAAGACAGTCTTTTCTCAGATACTTCAGAAATTTGTGGGGAGAGGGATTTGATCAAATAAACATAAGTAAAAATAAAGTTCAAAGTCCAAAGTGTGTTTTGGTTCAGAACAAAATGACACAAGTTTTACACTGGGCTCCCATCAAAGACACCGCTCGCGTCTGTTCCTTTTCAGAACCGGTTTAGTCCGCGGGGGACAGTAAGGATGGAAGCTTGTAGCTTGTGCTCATGCATGTAATTTACTGTGCTATTCCTCTGTTTCTTTGTGGTGATCTAATCAGAGGCGTGATGCCAGCTGAACTACATCGTATCTTAAACTGAAAAAAATTTTGCAAGACTGAATGAATAAGCCATGGGATGTAGAGGTGCTCCTGTGTAGCAGTATGGATTTAAGTGCAAAGCAGGACGTGACTGTTCAAGCATCTGTTGCCAGGTCACTGGGCAAAAATGGACCTACAGAAGGAACAGCTCTGAAGCCCAAAAATATTGTTGGGTAAGGATGAAAACCCTTAGAAAACATTGGCAAAAACAACCCTACTGAAACACATTGATCTCTCTTCGCTGGTATGAGGAATTGGAGAGAAACAAATACTTGAAGAACTGAAATGAAAAGTTAGGGGCCCCAGGTGATCTGAAATGAGTTTGGGTTAGGGTTGTTTCAGGGAGCAGTGCTTTGTGCTATGTGAGACATCCAGAGAAGCTCGCTGCTCCTCACCCTCTCCAGCTGGAAAGCCAGAATTGCTGGAGCATGTTAGCTAATTTTGGTTGTAATTTGCCAACAGGAGAAAGTAGAAATATCATTACTAGTTTTTCCCTGGTTTCTTTTCTCAAGAGAACAGTTTTTCTCTTACTACTATAAGAACTGGGAGAATGAAAATTGGCCCGTTTTCAGAGATGCTGAGTGCCTGGAGCACCATCTGGAATCACTGCAACCAGCCAAACAATTCAACATCACAGAAAATCTTCCTGTTTTCAGAACCCCCCCTTTTCTGTACAGTTCTGCACGTGAATACTGCACAAAAGCTTCTTTCTGATGAGGATCCAGTTGGCATCCAGATAAACTATATTTTCAACTGTCTCCCAGTGGGGATGGATTGCATTTTCCTTTAGAGAGAGGCCAGATGACTTTTATTACAAATGAACCAAAACCTTGAGGCAGGACGTGCATTACATTTCCATGACAGCACTGGCAGGAGTGAAGGATCCTAATAAGAATTTAAGGATAATTGAACTGTAGTCTCCAGCTCTGCAGGTAGGTAACAAATATAGCAGCCTCCAAATTCTGCGTGTCACTGAGCGAGGCTGGGTGAAAGGATAAATGACCCATTGCTCAGAAGAGCGAGGATCAGTCAGGATCCTGAGTCAAAGTCCCAGCTGTTCACAGTCTCTGTCTCTTGTCCTTCACAGGACATGTGGGCTATATCTGTACTAGTAAATCAGATGTGTCCGAGACTATTTTTTGGCATTGAGGCTGGCTGGCAAAGAGCAGCCCATGCAAATACTGTTACTTGCTTGACCTCCGTGACAGATCATTATGCTATAATGTGGTTATATAGAGGGATGACAAAACAAACTTGTAAACTTCAAGTATCTTTTAGTTGCAGGATATATTTATGAGAAGTGCTAGACGGATGGGTGTAAAATAGGGTTTGTGTTTAATCAAAGACAGAGAACAGCGAAAAATGATCTCTGAGAATGGTAAAGCAATTGGCCACTTTCTGAATGGGCTTTGGCATGAGGTGGGCAGAATACCGATTTAGTGACCACCACCACAGCCTGACATTGAAGACTATCCAAGTGGTGAAAAGGCACCCAATGGCTCTTACCCTTGGTCATCATTCCCGTTTCTGAGGCGTGCTCCCCGGATGACCTCCAAGTCTGCAGTCCTCAGGCACCCAAGCCCTGGGGGGCTGCTGCGAGCTAGGCTGTAATGCAGCATCCCTAAAGCAGCTCTGATCTGTGCTAGTGGTGGCTTTTGCCATAGCTTTGTTTGTGCTTGGGGTTTTTGGGGGTGATGAACGCCTTTTCATTCCCTCCTTCCCTCTCATCCTAATCTGTATCGATGGTATTACCATGTACAGCCCGTGGCCTGAGTTTTACCTGTGTTTCTACATGGGTTTTTTCTGATCATGCTCTAAGTACATGTGCAGCCATTTCGTCACATCAAGAAAGGTCCTTTCCTCAGCTGGAAGCTCATTGACTGTTCTATAAAACTTGTAGTCAGAGCCACTCTTTAATTAAAACTGTTCTGAAAGGAGCTTTGATTCCAGCCATGTATTACAGCCCAATGTTGTTTTCTTTGTCACTGCAGCAGATTATTGGAAGTGTAGTCCTTGATTAAAAAGATTGTGTGCAATTACATTCCATCTCCACATCTTCAACTAGATCAGTAGCTTGTCAGTGGGTCATTAGGAACCAGACTGCCAGAACCTTTGTACATGTTCAATTTATAAAAGACTGTACTTCTGGCACGGCACCCAACAGTCCTATACAGCCAATACCTTATTAATGCGCCATTAGCCACAAGGAACACTTTTAGGAGAACCTAATGTACAGGGAGCGACGAGGGCTTACCTGGACTGACTCAGCAGTTTGGAAGGTCTTTCCTCCCTTGCAGGGATCACACTAACTTCTGAACGTGCTCGAATGTCCCAAGCCTAAATGCTGGTTTTCCTCTTCTAGCCACCTTTATTATTTTGGTTTCTGGTGGACTAGGATCTCTGTAGTTTCAAAGCAGGTCAGTGTGCTCAGGAATTAGATACCTTCTGTTACGGAGTTCTCTTTAGAACAACTAAAATGGTCAAAGGGATGATTAGTTGCTTTACAAGTGCCTGAGGAAGAGGGGACTCTTCAGTTTGGGGAAAAAGGTGGCTGAGGACTAATATGTTTGAGCTATACAAAATCACAGATCAGGTGGGTGGGCAAATGGTTTCCTCCTAATTAAAAAAATTCACCAGTTTCCAAAATAGGGAAACTTGGGGGCATTCAATGGAACTAGTAGGAAATGAGCTTGAAACAGAAAAAAGTGCAGGTAGTGACTTTCTGAAACTTGCTGCCACAGGAGACTGGAGACAGTACCAGCAGGCTCAAAAGGAGTTGGATGAGCTATAGACAACAGGTCCATAAATAGGCACTGAAAGCACTAAGCAGAGGTCTTCCCTATAGCTTCCCCAATACAACAGTTGTGGATATTGGAGGGTGGACGGCCAAATGTGGCCAGGCTTACATGATATCCCTAATGAGCATCTCCCCTTGGCACTACCAGAGACAGAGTACTGGGCTGGGTGGATCACTGGTCTGACCCAGCAACAGGTTTCATATGTTCTTATTTCTTTGATTGCTAATGCTTTCAGGCTGACTCCTGGAAACTCCCCATTAAAAAAGAGAAAATATTAAAGGTCTGACGCAAGTTCAGCTTCAATCTCTATTTATATCTTTAAGTAATATAGCTCTAATACTTTTAAACCAGGCACTGATCTTTGCTTCTGTTTTCACTCTGTCCCTTTATATTTACATATTCAGTACCATAATGAGATTCCTCAAAAGCTTTTCATGCATGAAAGGAAACTAAGCTCAAACAGCTCAGTCCTATGAATAATAAGGTGAGATGTGTCCCAGTGGGTCTCTGCCTGCCCCCTGACTGGTATTTGTTTATTTATTGTCACAGGCTCATTTTATGTCTGTGCTCTTGGAGGTTTAGTTAATTGCAAATGCAGGCGACAGAGGCTAGTTTCTTGCAGAACACTTGACTTTGGGCCAGAAACAAGTACACATCTAACAGAAATTAGATCCCCAAATCTGTGTGTTCTGAAAAAGATAGAACTACCTTTGAACACCATCTCTCCAGACGCGTAACTCAGTATGGAGTATCCAGCCAATGACCTTTAAAACTATGCAGGGAGCAAGATATGATGATACCATTAGGATTAACTAAATTTTCCTGCCTTGTTTGGTGTACTTCTGTGTTAAGATTTATGTTAGGATAGGAACTAACTGGACTGCAGTCATACCTTGTTACAGAACTAGCCTTTCCTAAGGCAAATTTTTATATATGTGCAAATGCAGATCTGAAACTGTTTTTTTTTTTTCTTTTGGACTAAGTGTTCTTTCCTTCCCCTTGGATTATTTTCCATGCAAGGTCTTCTAGATGGTCCTAGTGCTGTGCATTATGGTAAGGAGTGACTCCAGATCTCCCATAGGTTCAATGTGCCACGGCTGAGTCTGGGATCATCTGCAAGGACAAGACATGCAGCTCGAAAGCAGCACTTGCTTTTCTGTTGCTCAGCTGCAGCTCTGCCTGGTGCTATTCCATTGGTGCTGGATTCAGAAGCTACTCTTGCTCTTGTGCCAGCAAGAGTCAGGTTTGTTAAAATAGGGTTTTGATTGAGGAGGGGGAGAGTGAAGTGGCAGAAAGAGCCTTTATAACTCCACCGTGGTTCAGCATAGCTCTTCTCTTAGGAGGTGAACAAGGGCAAGTGGTTTGCATCAGTTTTGAAGTGTTTCTGACATCAGCTGATTCACAGAAATAATGAAGCCCATGATATTCCCCCGTCATTGCAGATTAACATGAAAAATTATCTGGTTGCAGTGGCTGTACACAGGTGTACAGCGTGGGATGCAAAGGTGTGTGAGATGCTCAGGTTTTGTGCAGTGGGAGCTAACACATATGACCTCTTCTATTTTTCTGAATAAGTTGAAAGTAATTATTAACTAAGAATAATATGTTAAGCAAAGATACAAGGAAGCTCCTTTAATAACAGAAACCTCCAATACTGCCCCACAGTCTGTAAGTCAGACCAGTGCCTGACAGTGCTGTTTTCTATTTAAGCCTGCTCTGCAAATTGAACTTTGCCAATTGAGATGTACTCAAGCATCTCTATCCATTTACATGACCACCAAACCGCACCTGCAGCGTTGAGGGGGGGCAGCAATGGAAAGTAGCGTGAGATTACCATAAAATTTAGTTCTTCTAAATATACCAAGCCTCAAAGTAGGAAAGACATGTATTAGCTGGTTGCTAAAGAAGACCAAGTGCAGGAAGGAGAGGCTGCTCACAAGCAGCCTGATGCATGTAATGTTACCAAGGTCAGCAACCCTGTAGTGATATCCTGAGTAAATAATGGGGCTCATATGGTAGAGCTGCCTAGGGCATCTTTCCTGGGTTGAATGAACATTGCAACTGCAAACCATTCAAAAGCAGAGATATACACAGCACTAAGCTAGAAAATACTACTTTATGGGCTTGTTAAAATATGGTCTGCGCATTGCTAGGTACCTTTGAATGACTTTTTGCTAGCAGAGAATAATGTTTGGCTTGCATTTACTTGACCACGAGCACCCTTGAACTAAATTAGTTTTGTAAATGTTGGAGTGGGTGGGTTGATTTCTAGAGAAATTCTTTCAATAATAAAATGCCTCATAAAAACTGCATTGACTTCAACCAGGCAGACTGTGGGCAGCTAGAAACTTCTAATTGCTTCACTTTAACCCAGTATTTTTGGGCTAACCAAAATACAAATGCCCAACAAATGTCATCATCTTCCTGGCAAATGTCCCCCCTGAGCAGGAAAATAAAGGGCAGTATAATTCACATGGACATCTGGTCGGTCTGGTCTGAGAAGAGGGAGACCCAATGTGATATTCAGACTGAGTAGAGTTTGTGCTTCCGAGACACCTATATGAAATCAGTGGGCTGTATAGGCAGACAGCCTACACTTGGCACTTCCCACATTATGCAGCGATATGACAAACACAAACTTCAGCCCTCCTCCCCCTCAACTTTTTTTTTTTTTGGCAAGTGCCCCACACTGACTCACTACTGACTGTGCAGTGAGAAAGACAGTGGGGTTTGTGCATTGCTGGATGGGTCCATATGTCTGAAGGCACCATCTTGACATCTCCTGAGGCATCCATAAAACCAGGTCTGAGAGCTAGGCAGTCTCAGGAAACCCTGCGGAACTTTCTCTCTGAGGAAAGCCTTTCTGCCGGAAAGGATGCTCTAACTGGAACACTGCATTCCCAGGCCAAATTCCCTTTGGTATCACCCTCCCTTCTCTGCCAACTAATAAACCCCTCATTTTCTCGAAGGGAAGTCCAAGCAGAGTTTTTACTTTGAAAAATAAGTGCCAGCAATTATCTGATATTTGATATGGCCAGTTCTACTGATATGCAATTTCTAGTAGAAAGTGTTTACATATTTTAGTAGCAGCATAAAAACCTAAGCTTGACCAAAAGAATGGTGTTCAAATTATTCCTTTGGCATCTACTGAAGGTATAGTTTAAAGTAACAAGTTTTCACAGAAGTCTTAAGTCCTGATAGGCTGTTTTGTCCCAACTTAAAACTTCTCTAAGCTTATGAAGTGGTTTCCTGAATGCTACACTGGGGTTTGTTTTTTTTTTTCTTGGTGACCTGCTGCAGCGGATACCAATTAAAGCATTTGCCAGGTTTCTTATATTTATAACCTTGAAACTGTATTAGCAATCTAATGGTGAAATGTAGCTAGCCTATGCATATCTGTCCGTCAAATGACAATGGCAGTGCAGTGGTTAGGAATGAATGCAAATCTGCTTTTAAGAAATTGGGGCCGTCCTTACTACACACCACTCTGGTACATGTATCTGCTGGTTTGTGCTGCAGGGACTCCCCTCCATTCCTTTCTATTTAAGGTCTTCTGACAAAGCTAGTTATGGTAGCAAGCAACTTGCATCAATGTCATTTAGGGAATACGAGCATTTGTGTTTTCAGTTCTCGTGCATTGCCCTGAATTTCAGATGTGGTTTGTTGGTTGTTGAAACTATGTATGAAGACACTTCAGTCACTGAAGTCAGATGTGTTTCAAAGCATGGTAACTTGTTCCTTCTGCAAATTTTGCTTCTTCCAGTGAAAGTGCGATGGTTTGCTATTGATATACGTTTAGGAAAATTCCTTCACTATACATTCAACCTTTTTACTCTACCCCCAGTCTGTTGGATAACTAATAGTCTCAGAGATCTTCTCTGTTATAGAAAGTGACTTTGAAAACCGTCTTCCTTTCCTTTTTTTTTT
>WAAD01011294.1:360181-407873 GCA_013389945.1 Fregata magnificens | reverse complement strand
TTTTTTTTAAAGCAAGATTGCTTTTCTAACCCTGAAAACTTAGCCTGGGAACTGGATCTAGGTTCCTTGCTACCTCATGAATCACCATCCTGGGAATGATTCTGCACGGGAGCTTGGAACAGTCTGATAATTCAGGAGCCAGGAGACATCCCAGCTCCCTCACACACCCTGGCCTTGCATATGGCATTGCTGCATTGCTACTGGATATAAAAAGCCTACAGAGTCTGTTTCAGGCAGGAAGCAGCTGGGACTTTGAATGCAGATGAGAAATAGACTTAATTCACTTGAGTAAAAAGAGTCAATAGAAAATGAACATTTTTTTCCTGTCCATAATTGCATTTCAAGTACATAATAAGTAGACGATGGTAACCATGTGCTGAAGGGTCCAACTGTTCTTAATTGATTAAAATAGCTTCTGAACATTGTTTCTATTACGGACTTAAGACAACATAGTGTTATACTATTGCACCAGGATGGGTTGCAGTTAACTATGGCTCTCTTCTCTGGGTCAGGCAGCTTTGAATTGATGTGGTTTTCCACAAGTCAAGTGCTGTCACTTGGTACTGACAGTCACCTGCCTCTGCCCCGCTAACCTCAATAGTGGGGCAATAAGCAAAATATCTGGGGCCTTTAGCACCAAAGCCCCCGCTATCTCCCATGTGAGCTGAAGGAGTCTTTCCCAGTGGTTGTATAAAGTTCAGCTGCTAGAAAGACGTAGACATTAGTGGTCAGATGTGCTGAGTTGAGGGTATTGTGCCCAGCTGCTCTTTCCGTTCTTTCCTTTCCCTCTACCCCAATGCCAAATCTCTGATATAGAAATCTGTGTTGTTTCCCCTCTGTCAAATGTGTTAAAAAATTTCCCCCTTAATAACCCAGAGCAGGTCTGGGAGGGACCCCAAGGGCAGTTACGCTGGCAAACTGCAGGAGGTCTAGCAGGAAGGGGAGAGTGATGGAGAGTTTTGGATGGACAGGTAGAAATAACCATTCATCCCAGGTCAGTAGGGTGAGGAAGGCCATGTCCGGCTCTATCCTGGTAAATAGTGCACTGAGTTATAGAAGCATGGAAATAGGAATTGAGTTTCTCCTCTGTGGGCTCTTCAGACCTGGGACTCCATCTCTTCTGATGCAAGGTTGGCTTACATTTCATTTCTCAGAGACGGGAAAAAAAAAAGTTAATATCTCCCCTGTAAGATGAGACAGTAAAATCAAGACTGTTTTCTCTGCCTGTGCATGCAAGATTCTAAGAAAAGTAGTTTTCTGTACAGTCCTAGAACAAAAATATTATTTATCCTACCCTTGTCTAGAATGAAGGCTTTTGTTCTCCAGCCAGAGAATGAGAAGTGCCCTTCTGAAGTGTCTTGAAGTTGGCTGCAGTACACGTTGCTCAATATTAATTAAAAAAAAAAATAATAATAGCATAACCATCATGGCAGTACCAGCCCACTGTTTTCCCACCTCCTTTGAACAGACTAAATAAATCATTGACTTAATAAATAGTTTTCCATGGAGTAGCATGGCAACCGCTCCAGTTTACTGGCATGCAGGCAGACAGCAGAATCCTGGCAGAACTTTCACACACACATTTGAAAGGCAACATCTCTGGGCTTTGTCTTTTAATTGCAGAGCATTAAATCATACAACCCGTCTAGCTCTAGGCTCTCTGTCTCAGCCATGCCTTATGTTAACCTGTTGTCAAAATAAATTTGATTTGCAAGTGTACAAGAGTCAGGCTGATATTTCAATTTTAGATCACTTCTCTGAATGCAGTTTTCACATAAGGGTTTAAGCATGTGCCTAACTTTAAATATGTAGTTAGGGCAGCCCTGAGAAGTAAAGCAGAAAGGCCAAGATACCTAATTGCATTTAGGTTCCTAAATTCTTATAGACTTTAATGAGAACAGGGGCTCCTAGGCAGGATTTAGGAGCCAATCTATTCCTATGCCTTTGACTTTTAACCTAAGTTCAGCTAATACTCTCAGACTTAAATGCATGCTCTAAGCATTTGCGTGTTCTCCTGGATGGCACCTAGAATACCCTGTACATTGCAGTCTTTGTACTAGATATGGTACTTCTCTTTCCAATCTCCACCTCTACTATTGAATGTTAAGGCAGAAAATTGAACCATTGCTAATTACAAGTACGAAGGAACTTTCCAACTTTAAAAATTAATGCATTCATCTGAAATCCTCCCTGGAATTCAGATTATTTCCACATATCTCAAGAAACAGTAACCATCTCCTTCCTGTAGGTCAATGTGTATGCATTAATTTAAATCCATGTGACAAATGATATCAGATTGAGCTGAAAAAAGAAATCATAAATCTATGCTGACCAGGCATATTTGCAAAAAAATGGCTAGAAATAACTTGCTTAGTAAATTAATACAAAGCCTTTGACATCATAAGTGTTTCAGACTAACAGCCACACAGCTGGTAAAATGGAAGTTTGTCATCCTGAGTATTAAATGCAAGGAAGGTCAGAGAAATTAATTAAGCAAATATATAGCAAGCCTGACCTAGCAGTCGTTAGAAACTCAACTCAATGGGTATTTGTCTTGCAGGACAAAAACATTACTGCTTACAGAAACATTAAAGAACTGTGGACTTGGACCAAGTAGAGAGAAATTTATTTTGGAAGGCTTTTCTTCCTAGCACAGAACATTTCAGAGCATTTTATTTACACATGTTGGACTTTTCCATTTTGTAAATCCTGTCCCACACTTGCTGAGACCACAGCCTCATATAACCACTTCAGTAGCATTTGCCCCAAACAACAGCTAGTTTTTCGATGCCTGATCTTATTACACAACTATGAAAGCAAGAGTTAATGCACCAAAGAGAGAACTCCTCGCAATAAGCCTTTGGCCAGAGTTATAACAAGTAGATTCGTGTTCCATTTTAAGTTTCAAACTGCAGTGATGTTAATAAATGATAAAACCAGCCTTAGCTCCTAGGATGTGCTGAAATTCATGAATGGCAGTTCTGTCACTGTCAGAACTCAGAAGACAGCATGGGCTGGAAATCATCCTTTAAAAACATGGAGTTCCATATTCTTATTTGAGAGACACGCAATAAATAACATCCATACCAATGGACTTGCATATTCATTTTCAGCCTTATTTTGCATCTCAGTGAGATTTTACTGCCAACTTCAATCACGTAGGAGCATGTTGATAGTGCCTCTGAACTCTTTTCAAGAACGGCAGCAGTCATCTCCATGCTGCTTAAAGAGCAGAGTACCCCACTTTTAATGTTCATTCTATTGCAGCCTGCTTTGAGATCAGTGAGTGATTTCTCTCTTTGTATTTAACAGGACGCAATATAGGTCACTGCTGTTAGAAGTTTCAAGTGCTAATCTTTTGAGAAGAAAAACTATTTAGCTTTCAGATTCATTTGCTTATGCCCTAAACTTTGGAGGACTCTATTTGTAGATATAGTTTGCCAAATGCTGCACTTGGTGAGAATAATACAATCTGGGAGTGTTTAACTGGAAGCATTGAGCATTAACTGGGAGTAAAACTTGGTTCTTCTCCATGGCTGATATGGTTCAGCTGCAGATAAATTCATCTCCCATAGCACTATGTGCTTTGGTACATTCCCTGTGCATTCCGCTTCAGTAGTTCACTTCCCGTTATTTTGATTTTATGCTGGCATAAAGCTATGGTAAGATAGTGCTGTGCAAACTTTATAACCTCAAGGAATTATTTGGGACACGGTGAACTAGGCATAACTCTGTCCTCATTTATCTCCACAAACAACAAACTCCATAAATCATGTTCCATCTACTTTGGCATGCAGTAGCACTCAGGAAAATGCTATGCAGGCTCTCCATCATACAAATGTAGGCTGGGACCCTGTGGCCAGTTAAGAAAGCAATGTGAAGACTTGCTTCCAAAGAGCAAGCAGAGAAAACCCCAAGAATAAATCTTCTTGAGTCCTCCTTCCTTTCTTATCTTTCTCTGTGTATATAAAAAAAACCCCAAACAACCCCTCACACAAAACAATGCACATACGTACCAGAGCACCTTTTGTTTTGTTTTGGTTTGGGGTTTTCTTTTGTTAGAGAAAAACTTCTTTTTAAGGGTTTGACTCTGGATACCTAAGTGATTCTCCATTCTGTCTGGAAATGTTCGGTCCTATGCTCTTCTGCCAAAGCCAGCTCTCCCATTGTACCTTATCTATCACACATGGTAAAGAAAATTACCCTCCCCCTTCCAGCACTCCGAAAGTTTAAACTGCAAGCTATAACATTTAGCTGTTAATATGGCAAATCAGGTGAGAAGGGTGTTGTATTGCTGCGATTTGAACGCTGTTCAAAAATGCTGAGACATATTGAAACACTTTGATGTTGTTTAATGAATAATAAATGTATTTATTATTGCTATGCTACTCAAGCAGGGAAAACAACATTGGCTTGCACGGAAGTATGTCAGGAACTGCTGTTTGGGAAACAGAGGTTGATTATATACAAATCTTTCCTCACGTAGAAGTATTTTCTTCAGGCACCTTCTGCTCATCATTCCTTCCTCTTTGCAAAGAACTGTGTTTTCCCCCTCTGCATGCACTTGCACTTCCTCGCCTTTTTTAGTTCCAGCAACTGGAAACTATTTCTTCATCCACCTTTTTTGTAATCTGGTGAAAAAGTGCTTTTATGCCTTCACAAATTCCTTTTCTAAACAGTAGCCAGCAAGGACCTCACAGAGCAGTGATTTTCCAGCTCCCTTTCAGAGTCCCTGTACTTGTTCTGCTGCACAAGCAAATGCTGCCTATTTGAGAAGTATTGCAAGTAAATGACCCCAGATTTTATGTTCTGTGCTCATGCTAGTGTCATGTTTTTAAACAGTAGCTTCTCAGAAAGTTACTGAGATCTAAATACCTAAAGAAAATTTGCAGAATTATCTTTGCTATTTTGAAGATATGGCTATTATTCATTCAAACACATCTCACTTGCTAAATTTGTTTTTACAAGAACTTTACTAGTTATTTAATAACCTGCATGCCAGTTTGTTTATGGGGTCATTGAATGACATGCTAATCAAATATTTATATTAGCCAGAGCTCTGGGGAAAAAAAGAAAGCGTTAACACAACTAGAAGAAACTATAAAAATGGAAATCAGAAAATTTTCCCCAGAAAGTCTGTTTAGAAAGAGTTCATTCTTTGTATTTAGTTCTTCAAATGGGGGGGGGAGGGGAGGGAGGACGGACAACGGGACGACTCCATTAAGATAAACTTACAATGAGATCAAGTGGAAAAAAGAAGCAATAGTTAGCCCATATGTCATATGAGAAAAGCCAAACAATTGTAGAAACTTGACTGTCCCCCTCCTTTTTCCCGTGACACAAGGTTGTAGTTAGAGCATTTACTGGTTTTTATTTCATGATAACACAAATATGGCAAAGAACTTTGAGATCATGATTAAGAGAGCCTAATTCTGATTTCACTTATCCTCATAAGTACTGGATCACATCTGGCTTTCCTCACCCCTACACGCTTGGTGTTCTAATTTGATTTGGCTTTCAAGGTGAGGAATATGCTTAATAGCGGCAGTGACATGGCACTGCACTTGGGAGAACTGGCACAGCCATCTGACACCTTTTTGCAGCTGCTCCTGCTTTCTGATCTCTCTTACAGAAGGATTCTGCGAAAATCCATTATTTTAGAGAGAAATGCATCAATAATGGAGGAAAACCAAAAGTTTAGAATAGAAAGACATTGTTTGCTGATATGAAGTAAGGTAGGATATTAAATAATAGATCATGTACAGGAAAGGTTGAAAATTAGTCTAATCACTCAAAAAATTTTGAAGGAACAGCTATTCTTATTTTCCCCTGACGGATACAACTCTTTTTTATGGCTTAAACTGCTCTAAAAAAATGCTGACTTTCTCCATGCAGTAGAACTTCCAGATCTTTCAGAGAAGTGCTATTGGGCAGTTGCATAACAAAATTAATGTCTGCTTGCAATTGTATGCCCTGCTGCTATTCAAAGATCATCTTCTCTCAGGAAACCCAGTGAATTTAATAGAGCTGGTGGAGAAACTTTTCCTGATCAAAGGTATTAAATTTTCCAGACATTGAATGGATGAGACGCTTTGTTGGATCATATGAAGAAGAGGGGAAAAAGATAGGGAGGAAAATGTGACAGCAGAGGAGCTGCAGCTCTAGTTTGGTGCTTTAGAAGAATTCCTTCCAACACAGCTCCTTCCTCTCTGAAGAACAGGGCCCCTTGGTGGTACTGCTACAGCTCCAGGGTCAGGCATTCCTCGTTTTGCTCTGCTAGAATGAGGCTCACCGTAGGGATATAACAAAAACTTTTCAACTGTGTTGAAACTTTCAATTTAAATTGCTCGGTTTTCAGTTTACACAAGCCCTACAGAAAGACAGACTTAAACAAAAAACTCTAGTGATTGGCATCTACTAAAAAAAGATTGTTTTGTTCACAGAAAAAGGCAAAATACTAAAAGTTTTTAACCTTTTTTGAAAACACAGACTTCCCCCCCCCCCCCCCCAAGATTATCTGTTTAGAGGCAAAGCCAAGTTCTTGTGGAAAACAGATTTGAAATGCCATACTAATTGTATTGGTTATTGTCCATAATCTTTGCCCAGAGAAACAGTGATGGCAAAGTCCTTTGAGAGGTTCCCAGGGCTTCTGTGCTTCTAGGATCACAACTCTGACTGAGACAGGAATTTGGGGTGGTGATTATTTCCTTGGGGTTCTATTTTGGTGTGGTGGTAATGCAATAGAAGAATTATTTGTACTGAACATCACTTGTAAGGAGAGAGAAAACAGTTCTGCCAAACTTCTTTGCGATGATCAGGCTCTCGTGTTGCCTGATAGTCTTTGGGAACTGATTCCATAGTTGGCTTCCCTGGAGTGAAAATGGCCTGTCCAATACCCCGGACTCTATGGACTGCATTGCCCCAGTTGTCATGAAAAATCATTCATTAAGATTCCATTTTCCCTGTAGGTGAAACCAGTTTCCTGCAGTTATGCCTTCCTCTAAGAGCTGCCCACGCCCAGAGGTGAGCTCGTGGCAGGAACTACTGTTTCCTGAGTGTCTGAGATTGCCCAGGACACCCTGGTCTGTGCTTCGGACAAGCCACTGCTGTTAGCTGCAGTTATTTCTGTCCGACTCTAAACAGTGATCTGCTGATGTGTGTCCCCATTTCCGAGAAGGAGTTACCTACAATTACCTGTTGTGTGATTTCTCAGTTAAGGTTTTGTAACGCCATCTGCCTTGAGCTTGAAAAGATATTTTCAGCTGATTTTTGAGGCATCCTCCGCACCCCAAAACAAGGTCACTTGGCCCATCTCAAACCTCTGCCTTGGCACTTCGCTATCCGGGATGCGCGCAGACTCTCAACGACCTCCAGTCATGCAGTTCTGCATGCAGTTCATGTGCTCATCGCTGTTCAGTATCAAAGATCTCCTTAGAACAGACCTAACTGTGGTGTAAACTATTTCACATATCATGAACTCAGTATAAGCAGATGTAGCTTGCAAGTGGAGGAAGAAAGAACGCTTCACAAGAAACAGGTTGGGTTTTTTTTTAAAAAAAAAAAAGGAATGAAAACTAGTAGGTGAGGTAGTACAGATTTCCTGTTGTTTATTGTTTTTCTTTCTTTGTGGGTTGACTTGCTCCATTGCCTTCTGTTAATGTCTAGTTTAAATTGTCAGTTAAGCGACCTCTCAATTTAGCCAAGGGTTTTAATGTAGGAGCATAAGGAGATTAAAGGAATGAATTGTCAGGAGAAAAGAAAGCTGTAGACAACCGTTCTGATCCCTACGCAAATAAGGAAACAAGACTTTGTTTATACAGAGTAGCCCATTCTTACCAAATCCAATAGATAAAATTCTGCTAAAAGTGCCAGTGCTATTTCCTTCTCTGCTATTAATTTTAAAAAACTGCTGTAGGCATTAACGTTTCACAGATGCTTGCTTAAGCTACAAATAGATGTCCACATGTAAATAAGAAAATGCAATGTTTTTCTTGCTGTGAGATGAAAAATCACTTGGAAAATTATCCTGCACTGTGTCCAAAATATCAGCAAAGCATTTGTGCACGTCGGTGTCCCAAGACAATGTTCTGAGTATGATGCCAACCATCATTGATTTCCATTTCTGAATGATTCCTTTAAAAAAGTGTTTCAGTTTGAACAACCCAAAGCAGGCATAATTATTCCCTTTCTCAACACTCCCATGCTAATTCTCTGACAACTTTCCACATAAAAGCTTTATCTTTAGCGGGTGGGTAGTAGGGAATGCAGAAAATCACATGTTCGTGCAAAAACAATGGGGTTTTTTTATGTGTGTGTTTTCTGACAGTCTCTAAGACACATAGAGACTGTGGTCTAAGCCACATAGCATCGCTTAAGTCATACACCTGAGAAGGGTGGGCTTCAGGACCACTCCAAGTTCAGCTGGCTCGGAGTTAGATCTGGGATTACCCCTTTGTGACATAAAATGTCAATAATATATGCATCAACCCTGCCAAATCTCTCTCTGTCCTCTGCTTAGAAAGCATTGAGTCCACAAAACCTCCTTTTAGATGCCAAATTCATTTCTTTCAATCCCTGGGCTAGAGTCAGCTTCCAAATGGACTCTACAGCAGTTTCCTATAGAGTCTGCTCCCAGTTGCCCAAGACTTTGAAGTGCACTAGAAAGACTCATGTTTCCTGGAGATGAAAAGTTTTTTACTTCATTCACCTGAAAAAGTGACTTACAAAGCTGTGCTAGCGCCATTTCTAGCAAAGTTCATGTTGATGGCTTTCAGTTATTACTGTCACATACCACATGACATGGCAATAACTGCAGATAGGGTAGCGAACTTTTTATTAGAATAATACTTGCAATATGGTAGCGTTATGTTTTCAAGACAGCAAGCAACTGAGGTAATGTATCTTTAGAAGTTACCTCTTGTCAGCTGAGACAGAGTAATAGACTGCCCATGAGCTCTTAGTCCGTCTCAGAAAACCAAATAAGTTTAAACCACTAAATCACAGACTTCATAAAAAAGCTCAGCCTAGGTTGATTGCACCTGTGGCTCCCTTGTACAGCCGGTCTTTCCAATTTAGTTGTAAACTGTAACTTCTGTGAATTTTAACTAAGAAGAATTCAGTGAAGCCCTCTGTTACCAAACTGCCCGGTGAACTCACTGGAGCGTATATAAATGGTTTTGAGGGCAGCATGTTTACATACACACTTCAATTTTGAATCTATGGGACCGGATTACTACGATAGCAATGATAACTCTATTGCATATAAACAGTGAGATGGATCCTTCATATTTGGAAGTGATGCATAGGCTGACAGGTTTCAGCTACTACACCTATAGTAGGTCCAGATATTTGGAACCCAAGGAAATATCACTGAGGAGTTTGTTCCATGCTTGGTACATTTATGCTTTAGCGCTAGCCAAAAGAAAAAAAAGCCTAGCAGTCAGTTCAGGTGTTTTCTTATGAACAAGTGACTGTTCAATTAAATATCACCTGAAAACATAACACCACTTTTAGAGCAAGATCCTAGCTGCAGGGGAACCAAAAGAAAGCTGTTCTGTTGACTCAGATGGCATGTTTTAGCTCAATCTCTGTTGTATTTAATCTGTGCTTTCCTCACCTGCGGGCAGGGGTAGGGAGCAGTGCTCATAAGGTACTATTTCTCCAGTTCTACAGGCTCGAGGAAGGAAGCTCAGAGGTGTGCCACCTCTGTTGAGGAGTATTAAAGAAAAAAAAAAAAAAAAAAGGAATAGAAGAGCTTTGAGTGTTCTTTGTTTTGTAGCTAACTTAGTATATTCCTTTCATTCTGTGGATAAAAGCTACAAAACTTTTGTGTTTTTTGTGGGCTCCAGTGGCTCTCAAGTCCTTCTTAGCAGCCCTTTTAATGGGCAGCTGGTGGAAACCCCAAGGATGAACCCTAAGGTTTGCGTCTGTGTGCGTACCCGTACACAATTATATATAAAATGCCCTCTCTGTATTTTACTGTTATTCAACCACTTGCTCTTATCTTATGGACAGTGATGGTTTCTGCATGGATTGTGCTTCCTAACAGCTAGACAGTATCCTTTTAACTCAGTCACGGTGTCCCGGGATAGTTTTGGAAACAAATACTAATATCAGCCATTCCTGTGATTGCTTGCTGTACAAGTCTTGTCCAGTAAGTTTGAAATGAAGTGGTGTGTAAACATACCCCTTCCCTTAGCTGCTTGCTGAAATGGTCAGCTGCTTTCGTCAAGAGAGACAGGTGTATCCAACTGGGACCCATTCAGATGACACATTGCTTTTTCTTTTAGATTAAAGACAATAAATGCTTTAGAACTAAATACTGTTTAAGGAGACTTTCCTGTGGAATATATGCTGCTTTCATTTCCTTTCCAAATCTTGATTTATTGGCATTTTTTGGTTTTGTTTCTTTCAGAGATACTGTTTCCTTCGTATGTACTTATTATTTCTTACCAAAACCTCAGTTTTATGAGGATTATGTGAAGCAGATGCTGAGAAAAAGTCATATCCCTGTGCTGGTTTGCTCCAGTGGGCTACATTTTGAGATCTAAGAATGTCTGAAGGGCAGTTTAAATCAAATCCCAGGCTATGGAGTACCATACAAAGCATTCTCCCTAGGCACAGTATTTCTTCCTAAGAAAAGTTATTCTGTCTACTTAAATTCTATCTGTAACTAAATTTTATTTGTGCTTGTATTATGCTTTCATTCCTCTTTTAAAATACTGTTTCCTTTGTTCCACACATAATTTAAATCAAGCCACTATTAGAAAACAACAGTATGGCACATAACTTCATTGTCTATAACAGTCCCGTTATAAATCTTTAATGTATGTGCAAGGACTTAGGCAAATAAAGCCACTGATGAAAGGCTGGCTATTGACACAGGAGAGGGTTGCTCACAAAGGCGAGTGTTTGCAAGGTCAGGATCTCTTGCACGTCTTTTTTTTTTTTTTCTGTGCCACAAGCAGAGTAACTTTTGCAAATGCAAGTAGCTGTAGATTACCAAAAACATTCTCAATATACCTTTCACAGAAGTCTCTTCAGTTCTGCTCCAAAGTCAGTGGGAGTCTCCTCATTGCCTTCCACAGATTTGGGATCAAGACCCAAAGCAGAAGGCAGCTGGGGAAAAACTTTACAGATGCAATTATGGTTTAGATTTTTTTTTTTTTTTTCTTACTTGCTAGAATGAGATTACCAACCTGTTCCCATTCTCCAGGCAACTCTTAAAAGAGCTTATTACCGAGATGTGGCAGAAGGAAAATGATATGAAGCGACAGCAGGTGTTTTCTGAACAGGGGAATCTTCTTCTTTCCAGAAAATACCCACAGTGAACATGAAGAGGAGAACTGTAAATGCTGTAATGGTGTGACAGAGTCTGAACGGTGAGAGAAAATCATGCTAATCATCTTCAGTGTGCTGACCAAATACAGCACAGGAAAAGAGAAAGGAGAGATNTACAATCCAGAAACTATTTTCTGGTGGTTTGCAGATGCAGACAGTAGAAAATCCTTCAGTTTCTTTTCCTAGGAAACATTTCCACTGGCTGTAAGACAAAGACAGGCATGTAAAATTGTAACCAAAAAAGAAAGCGATGTTTTGTAAAATTGTGCTTCTAAATATAGGGGTTATTTAACTTTTAAACTTGTATGATTTTTATATGCGCTGATGCTTTTGAAGCTCTGGTGAGGTTACCGTACAAGGATCTCAAATTCCTTTTTCTAAAATGCTCTCATATGCTTGTAGAATAAAGTTTTGAAGCATGAATCCTAAAGAATCCCCAAAAATGGAAGACAAAAAGAATGCAGTGTTTATTTTTTCAGAGCTCAATCTTTTTGTTTTGGATTATCCAAGTTTCATGACTTTGAGTAGTTATGATTTGTCATTATTTGGACTTCTAATAATGGGAGACACTTTCCTGACAAGATCTTGCTGATAAAAAGTGGTTCCTTCTGTGTTGAAGGCTAAGGCTTCCTCTTCAGTCCCGCTGTTTTTCATAGTCCCTGATGGGGTTTCTGGCTCATGGCTCCCACCCGGCTTTTTAAAAATCACTGTTGAAGGCGAGCAAGTGCTGCTCACCCACTCTGATGTATTGATATGACATGTTCCTTTCCCCTGATTTCCCCCATAAAGAAAGCACAAGGATCGCAAAGCGACTTGGGTAGACCCACTGACCAGATGCTCCATTTTTGTAGTGGAGGTAAAGGAATCGATATGCCAAGACTCAAGGTGACAAACAGGTAACGCCTCCAAGTGAGGTAAAAAAATGATCTGTTACTGTATCTCCTCCTAGCTGAATTATGCTCAGACTGAGGGCTGAATTTTAAACTAAGCTGGTGAAAATCCAAAACAATTCTGCAACATATGGCGTGATACAGTTATTTGGTAAGAAGTCATAGATATATTGGTGAAGCTGACAGAGGCAGTGGGAGCTTGAATTTGAATATGGAAACAAAAATTGGATGGGTGACATCAGCTGCTTTGGCCCAGTTTATAATACAAACTAAATGTGTGATGCAGCAAATTCTCCAGTAATCGTGAAATCAATCAGACGGGACAGGGAGAGAAAGGGGAGGCTTTTCCACCAGATAATTTAGATTTGCTTGAGCATGTGGTTCTTTACAGCTATCAGCACTGACTGAAAGTCTAAAGCAAAGCATTAAGAGAAAATCTGTGATTTATGATAACAAGAAATAAATCCTTTTTCTGTTTCTAGCAGAAGAAATGTGAGCATCTGTGTTTTCAGCAATCTTCTGTCTCGTTTCCTCCTCTTTCCCTCTGAACACAGTACTGACTGACACTGGGGATACGATGTTCTTCGTGTCTAGGAATCTTTCTCTGGCTGACTACTATGAATTCAGAATGTCTGTGGATAGGACCCCCAGAGGCGTAGTCTCGCCAAGGCTACATGAAATAGATTTGAAATTTAAATGCTAAAATAATGCTGAGAAAAGGTACGTGTGTCTGCAGCCATTGTTCAAGCAAACGCTTGTTCAGTTCACATGCTGTTTCCTTTGTATTTATGTTCAAAAGGGATGAAAAGATCATGAAAGATTCCATGAACAAACTCGTGAAGATTCAGAACTGAGCACACAGCATTTGGAGTTTCCTCCAGATGTTTCAGTGAAAATCAGGTATCTGATTGGCAGTCTGTCACTGATCATCAAGTTTATTAGGATACATACTTTCACAGTCTTATCTTAAAGTTCAGTGTATTGAATTACCTTTCAAAAAGCCAGATGCCAGAATTCTTGCCTAAAGCTTCAGAGAACAGGTACATAAGGTGGAGGAATCGTGGACCAGTTGTTCTTCTGTACCTCCTGAAGGTCAGACAGGTGCACTTTGAAGGTACTTTGCAAAATGTAGAGCATGATCTTTCTAATTCTGGATGGGTTTTGGGTGCATATCTATACCTTTTGAATAGCATGTGGAAGAGGGAAGTTCATTATTTTTGCTCCTGTTTAAAGCAACAGCTCAGGCAGCAGTATTTATTAAGTACTCGATCTTAGTCCTTTAATCTTCCTCGAATACTACTGCACTGCTGCCTTACACACAGAAGGTTCTGCGGGCTTGTGTGGGTGTGGAAAGTGAAGAGAGTCACTGTGGCAAAGAAAGTGTTCTGAACTGTAGTTATTACAGAGTATTAAGCAATTGCCCTTGGTAAGAAGTGATAGTGGCAAATAATAGCATATTCATTTTGTTGTTGAAAAAGGATCATCTAAGCATATATTTGAAAATTTTTTAAAATTCCATTTAAATTCAATCTTGATGCTCACAGTAGACAAGTATAATGAAGATTCTAAGAGATCTGCTTTCATACATATGAATAAAATAATTATTATGCAGCATATCTAAGTAGTTGACACCATCAGAAAGTCTACCCTTGAATAACAGGAAGGGAAGAAAATGTCCTTTTTTTGTAGCCAAAGTATTGACTACGTACGTGGCACGTTTGGACGTCACTAGCTGTAAGATATTTTTCTTTATAAACATGACAGCTCCACTAAGCATGGTAGAAAAAAAATCTCTACTCTTGTACAAATACAGTTAAGCTTATCTCTTTGAGAATGCACTGAATGTCATATCTTTTAATGTAACATTGTCTGTACCATTGGTTTCTGGTGCAACTATGACACACTTTTTCACTGTGCTTTGAAATTATGGAGTATGTTTATCCACCCACTCTATATTCTTTTATACAGTTTTGTACTGGAGGTTTCGTCTGTGGTACTTAAATGACAAGATGGTGCACTCATATTTCATACTGTAAGGAAACGTTCTCAGTGCTTCTACAAGTGAAAAAGTGGTAGAGATATAGTGATGTGAATTAAAGTAGTTTAGGCAACTACAAATGTTGAGCCACTAATTAAATTGACTTGCAACTCATTACTGGCAATGCAAGTTAAAATTAGTAAACTTCCCTTTGCGTGTGTGTGTCTAAGATTGCAGTGCAATAAAGTGAACTTGACTTATGAGCAAGGCTCTTGCCAGGATTACTTAAAAGACAGGATATACTTATTCTAGACTGTTGAGAAATTAGATTTTATAGCTAATGTTCTCCTTTTAAATTTGACATGAACAATAATATCTGGCAAATAATTCCGAGGTTCCAGTTCAGGAAACACATTTTGATTAGAGACTCAGAATTGCATGAAGGCATAAAACCAGCTATAATCTTTCTCTTTGCCTTATGATTCTCATTATGAATCCGGTATCTTCCCAACATGAACTCTTATTTGCATTTCTTTTCCTCCCCCCATTTTCAGGGAAAATAATTTGAAAACAGTAGCTTGTTAAATTACTGGAATTAGTTTATCTGAAAATGTCTGATGGTAATGTCATCAAAACTGCATGTTCTGAGCACATTCTAGTTACAGGTAAAATCCCTGCTATTTCCTCATGATAGATAAATCAATACTAGTTTTATAACTCTTATTCAGAGCTACCTTATAATAAATCCTTGTATGTTCCAAATTCATTACTGGCCTTGCTGGATATCTAGATGAAGAAAATGGGGACAGATGACATACATGCTGATTGTGAACCCATTACTGGAAAAATGGCACTGATCTTAGGTTCAGGTCCTTAAATGAGAGCGACTATAACACCTACCAAGTGCTTGTAAACAGAAAGGGAGAAGTCGGGATAGGAGAGAAAGGGAAGAGGGGAGCAGGTCAGATTCAGATGTGATTCACCCTCCCTGTAGATTTGTCCATCTTCAAAGTTGTACAGCTAATGAAGAATTGCTTATTAATTGCTCATTATCTTAACGATTGCAACCCCGTAGCACCATATGTCAAAAAGGTTCTCTTAGGCAAAAGGGAGAAAATTGTCTTGACTGCAGTGTCGGAGGAGATAGCCCTTATGAGCACCCGAGTATCAGTCTCAAGGAGAAAAGTCTCTAAGGCATGCATGTTGCATATGAGTGGAAAGGTGCCATAACTTCCGGGGTATTTCTCAGTGTCGTTAGCTGCGCTTGGGACTAAACATTACACACATAGGTAGCAGCATCCCTGAAAAAACTCTTTCAGCAGAAACTGAATTTGATTTGTCTAATTTCTGAGAATTATCCCTTCTAAGAAAGTGACACTACAAATTTTGCCCAAAACTAAAACGACAAAGATAATCAAAGAGGAAATTTTTTCTTCATAATATAAAGACTTCCTATATGTTTCCCAACAGTTTACAATAACTAAATAAACCCCAACTTTTAAAGAAAAATTGAGTTGGAAAATGAAAGACTGCTTTCATTAGTGCTCCTTTACAAGAGATTGATGGCTATTTAATATTGACATTTGACTTAACAGCAAGCAAAGAATCCTTAACTTTTGGCACTTGCATGTACTGCTCTCTAAAAAATTTAGCATGCATTGCCTTAAAGAGTTAAACACGCCTGAAGCCCAAAATGGCAGTTATTCTCAAGGCAGGCAGTTATTCTAAAGCCAGAGCCTCGTAAGTCACTGAGAAAGCTGTATCAAGAAACCAGAGGAATGCAGCTTAACATCAGTCCTAAATTAACAGGACGAAACCTGCACAGTCAAATTTGCTTTAAATGCTGCACAGAGTTTCTTCCAAAGGCCTGCAATTATTGCCCAAACTCTAATTTTGCAAACACTTTCAAACTTTGTAAAAAATCCCTCTTCTTATAAACCAAACTTTAAATCATGCTTTCCGTCTCCTACCCAGTACAAATAGAAAGCTGTGACTGCAGAGTACAGAAAGAGAACATTTGAATCTGAAGAAAACCATAGCTATGCCATGATAAAGTAGTGCTTATAAACATTTATCTACAAAAAAGCAGCTGCAATTGCAGACCACATTGAAGTATTTACCTCAAACTAGAAATTAGCCATACCCACCGAAGTCAAATAAAAGTATTATTCATCATCAAGGCACTCATTCACATAGTTGCAGTCTACAATTTATCCTTATCCCATGGCACAGCCCCTATAAATCCAGCATTAGAGTAATAGTACAGAAAATAGTTTGCACCCAAGCATAGGAAGCGTGCTGTATAATTAAGAGCGAGCACACAAATGTACGCTGACATTAAGTTATTAAGCAACATCTCTGTTTAAACGTTGTCAAACATGACTATAGAAAAAAGCTACAAACCTAATAGTACTAGTTCAGCACAGGACCATACAGCAAGCACTCCCCTGCAATACACACACATCCATACAACACGAAATTATTTGGTTAGTGTCACTGCATATCGGCTCGATTCCTTCGCTTGATTTAGAAACAACAACAACAAAAAATCATGCAGCTCTGACACTGCTCCCAGACTGGAGGTTGTCTCTCTCCCAGCAAAAGCTGCAAGGCTTCAGCTCCTGATTAACCCAGGGAACCGGTGCCTGCTGCAATATCCGAGTCACTTACTGCATTGCTTTTCAGTGGAGCAAAAGTGGCTGCTCTTCCCAGGCACACATGGCTCTCAGCCGGAGGGGTTCTCTATTCAGCACAATTCAGCTCCAAAGTCTCTGCATGTGGAGGGTAATTGCCTTTGCTCTGTACTGGGGTTTTCTGGCTGCAGTGACTGCTCACCCTATCCATTGCCTCTGGTGTATGCTAAGTAAGCAATCCCCTGGGTCTTCATAATGAAAGGATGAAGAGTCACAGCTTTCGAGAGCAGATAAGGTGTTCTGCCGAAAGCCTCTGCGCTTCCATGGCATTTTAAAGGCAAAGAGGCTGGGGATGCCTTCATCTTGCCGTATAGTTCTTTATAGTGCAAGTTGTTGTATTTTGTAACTTGCAGTCAAATTTGCAGCCAAACGCTATATTTTATGTTTCAGAGAGATCTTGAGTTTACATTACAAATTCTAGCCAATGCATTTTTAAATGGTGAGGAACAAACTCTTTCAATTGGACTTAATCTTCTATTTTTCAGAAGTACAAGTGAAGGGGAGGGGTTTCCTAGCTCTGAAATGGACTGTAAAAGCTCCGCTTACATAAAGTGTACAGTCAAAAAGTAGCAGCCTAACACTTCACAGGTTAACATCCCAGATTTAACATGCTCCAAGCACTGTTCTAGTCTTGAAGGAGGGACTGTCACCCTCGCCCGTTGTCTGTGGAGTGTCTGTCACTGTATGGTGGGGGGACTGGTCCTACGGCATGCTGATGGGGTAGAAATAACGGGCAGTAATAATCAAGAGGCAGAAAGAGCAACAGCCACAGTAAATAATTTCTCATTAGGGATCCTAATTTTTTCACTATGGTGACTGACTCTGGTCCTTTGGGAAGCTGTGGGGGAATTGCACTCGCTTTCCCTGTAACCAGCTCAAGTGAGGTGTACGGGCAAGTGGTTTTGTGAAGCTGGACTGCTGCCCCCTCCAACCCTGACCTTCAAAGGGACTCCCAGGAGAAAAGACCCATTCTGGTGCTGCGCTTGCCTGTGACCCGCTGGTGCTAACTGTGCTTAACCACGTGTGGTAAATTTGTGAAAACAAATACATTGCAGTCCCGGAGGTAAAAATGCGATGCTTTCTCCACATAGGTGCCTCAATATATAACACAGCAATCGTTAATTAAGTTTTCTTAACACTAGGTTTTGTGTAAGGTGTTGAATCACTCATCCCCCCTAGGATCTTGAGCAGGGGAGATTTTCTCAGCCACTGACGGGAGCATTAAGACCTCATGAGAACAGCAGCAGCTTTGTGTTGGTGAGAGGAGGCTTTAAACCCCTTAGTAATGGCTTTGAGGATTTCCAGGGGCTGATTATTCTTCTGGTAGCACGGGGAAATCCCAGTCGCCAAAACAGTGCGGCTAATAAATTCTGCGGGAATATTAATTGGATCCTTTAGAAAAAGGGCAGTCAAGGACAGGCAGCTAGGAAAAGCATGTCACACCTTTTGGAAAGTGTTTTATTAGCTGGACTTCAGCTTTTTCTGGATTTCTGCATCAATGCAGCTTTCTACGATATCCCTCAGCATCATTGGTACCGTACCTATTGTTTCCAGTGCTGTAATTTCTGCCTGTGAAAATGCCAAAGATACTTGGTCTTCCTGGCTGACAGATGTTGCTGGAAAGGTGCTGGTTTGCACTTTCACAAAAGTAACATCTTGGAGGAGAGGGGAAACCAGCACACAACAGATCGGTGACAGCGTTGGTGGGTTTCTATGAAATGAGAAGACACTCCTGTAGTAGAAAAGCTGACCTTTTTTTCTCTCTCTTGTGCTCACAGCTGTGTTTAGCACCTCAAGGTAACAAATTTGTTGAGTCATAGAGAGTAAGAACCAACAAAGGTGCCTTGAATTTTAAGCTTGTAGTATATAGCAATTATGTATCAGGCACACGTGTCTTAACTCTTAAAATGCAGAAAAGACACAGTCCCTGTCCCGAGGTGTATCCAGTGAAAAATCAGACAAAATGACGCAGACGTGTAACAGCCAGGATTGCCAGGTGACAGCCTTATTGCAAGAAGATCAGGAAAACCTGGCTGGATTTGGGAGGTGCAACGTTGGTAGCAGAAACAATTAACTCATGCTGAAGGATCTCGGCTTTTATAGGACCCTATAGGAAGACACTCAAATTCTCCTCTTTATTCCTCTGTCACCCTTTCGGAGCATATTGATCCTTCCAATAAGTCCATTTACTTTCCTTGGTTGGGGGGTAAGCTATAATGGATTTCTTTGAAGTTTGATTTGGACAAAAATAATTGAGTCAGCACGGTAATTAGGTGTGGACCTTTTTAACATTCCAGTAGACACCAGCCCTGGCCATGGGTAGATAAGTAGTTATTCTAACAAGCATAGTAATCGCATGTTCTGGAGCTGTGGTGAGGGTGGAGGGAAGGATTATAGATTTCAACAGATCATTTTCCTCTAGTATTCTGGGCTCCTTGCCTCAGCTCGATAACACAGCAAACTCTGCTATGCTAACACATCACTTTACTTTCTGCTGGTAACTGTATTTTAAACCCTGAAAACAAAAAGAACCAAGCAACTGATTTACTGGGGAGAGGCACAAAGGACGACAGCATTGACTCAAAGCCTTTAGGAGACGGTTTAAATTTAAAAGCACAGTTGCACCCCCACTCAAAAAGAAAACCAAAAACCAACCCAAAATTGTCTATGTGGTCATTTCAATGAAAAATTAATATGTTGTAAAATAACCATCACACTTAAGGAACAGACCACTAAATACCCTGGAAGAGTGGGATTGTCAGTTTGTTGTTGAGTAGGAAGGTACCAGCGACTAAGCAGCAATGTTGCACAAGATGATTTAATTGAAGAGCTTTTCCAAGCCAGCTGGAGAGTATATTATATTTGCAAACTGCAATAAAAGAGAATTGAATTTTAACCTTCCTGCTAGGGAAGCATAAAGGGCTTATAATTGACTCTGGACGTGTAATTGAAGAGAGCCATATAGCGCAGAGTGCTCGTCCGTGAGAAAAGTAAACTAGTCCACATAGGAATTTATGTTTATTGTAAATTTATTTATTTGTTTGTCATAAATATACAACGATTAATATAGTAGTAATATAGTTGTGTCAAGAACAGACTCCATAAGCTTAAAAGAATTTGGGAGCAGCCTGGATATACCTTTATCGAATTACTCAGTGTTACAATACAGGACAGGTTTATTGTGGCTGCTTTTAACAGCCCTAGCAATAGCCTGGGATAACTTGTGGTAGGTATTGTACAGCAAGGTGAAGAGCATGGCCTGCACAGTGGGCAGCTAAGCTGGAGGCCAATGTCTGCAGGAAGATCAGCTTGTCACTCCTGTTTCAGGTGGGGAATAGAAAAAAGGGGAGGAAGAGCCTGAGCAAAGCCTGCTGAAGTCACCTGGAGTCTTCAGAGAATTCAGAGAGCACAACTCCAGGTTGTGAAAAACCAGTGAGGAAGTTCTGTGCCTCCTTGCAAAGAGTTAGGCAAAAGATCATCCTTTTTCCTTAGATATTTAAATAAATTATGTAATTCAAATTTTAAATATTCTCTTGCTTCATCATCTTTCAGCTGGCTTTGTGGTCAGCTGTTCACTGCAACCCATAGAAATCAAGCTCTGGAAAAAGGACTTCCTTACTACACATCATCTTATGGTAATAATTAGCAGAAAATCTGCCTGACATTGTGTCCTGGAAGAAAAGTGATTATGAGAATTGGATATTTGCACATTAAGAGTTAGGAGCTAATACTTTGCTTGATGTGTGAGATCAGATTTGCGTGCACGCTGAATGAAACAGCTAAACTGTGTTTATGTGTGGGATGGGCACCCATTCATAACTGTAACGCTGATAATCTGTATGTTATTCCAGAATAACTTAACCTCAGTTGAATGACAAACACCTTAATTTTCAACATAAGCATATAACTACAAACTGAACAGGAATGCAATTTTTAGGAATCTGCTTTAAATACACATCTTATTTCAACTGAGTTTTCCTGAATATCCCTACATAGGCAGACCCTGTAAAAGTGAAGGCACAGGAGTCACGCCTGTACCCTCTAGGAGGACATTCCCAAATCTTTCTTAAACTGATTTCATCCCATTCCATTTGAGATACTACAGCTTGTGGAGATGAGGAGCAAGAGGAACTGAGTATTTAGTCAGCAAAGCATCTCATTTGAATTATAGACACGCTTTCTAATTTCATGGGGCAATTAACGGTGGGGATCAATATATTAATTAGCTTATATTTTTCACTTACATTAGCAGATTGCATACTCTTCTATACTCTGTTTCAGCTTTTCTTCTTCTGTTACGGTCAGTGCTGTTACTCTTACTGACTTGCTACAAATAAAATGCGTTATTTAATCCACAACTTTTCATCCATAACGTTTTCCATGTAAAGCCATGCATTCAACTGTAATTTTCTTCCCCTTCCTATATGATCATTCTCTCTCATGTCAAGAATGAGGGGAAATGCTCCTGTCACTTGAGAAAATCCAGGATGTCCCCAGTAAAACTGAAAGTGGGATCATGGAACTTGAACTTGGTCTAACAGAATATTCAAGATCATTTTACAAAAATTGTGGTCCCTGTGCCCAAAAATGCATTTGGCCCTTCACAGGTGATGAAAAGGCAGGCCCAACCCTAAAACCCCTTCAGTTTGGCAAAGACATGTGCTCTGAGAGGATGTGCTATGGAGCTGTGGGAAGCTATGGGTTTATATTTCAGCATGAGGGAAAGAAGAGCAGAGTGTTACTGAGGAAAGCAGATGATGTCAACTGAAAGGTATGCAGACAGCCCTGATTGTCCCTGAGATCAGAGAATGTCTTTTCTCCAAACTCATTTTGCATTTGGATCTTGCCGCTGGATTTTTGGGGGAACTGATTGATATTAAAATCTGAAGGCTTATGCGTTCGTTTTGGAGGTGGTTTTGACTTGACCAGAGATAATCATAGGCTGAAGGGTAGTTTAAGTGGTGTGGTTTTAACTTTGCCAACATGGGGATGAGAACTTGAGGTGGTTGTGGCAAGAGCCAGGAGCTACTGAGAGTCCTGAACAGCAGCTGAGGAGAGTGCTGTGACGTTTCAGAAGAGAGCATTTTAGCTGCCTCTTGGATATGCTGAAGAAAAAAGGAAAGTGAGACCTGGAGGCTGTGAACAAACCACAGCCCCAGCTATCACATACTGTGCCAGGACAGAGGCTGGAAATTCACAACGCTGACACAGGTCACGGGATGGAGCTAGGACAAACGACCAGTCTCTTACTGCTCTTCTGTGACAGTTATTTATTGCACAGCAGTGAGAGATAATGAAGCTCCTTTCCCATTTGAACAGAGTTAATTCTACCTATCAAACTTCCTTTGGTATTGAAAATTCAGAGGTATAAAACAAATTATTTTTATGTAGCTAGTTCCCAAAAGCCTCCAAGAGAACAAAAATTGAATGAGCTCTTCTGAGAAATATTTTCTTCTCTTTCTCCTGTGTCTTTGGGAAAATGTGTGATCTGATGAGATCCTTATCTGTGCATCTTTATTCTTACTCTCTTCAGAGCTGAAGTCAAACACTCAAAAGGCTGGGTCAAAAGAAGTGCAATAGCAGAGAAAGCAATCTGGCTGCAAATGAAGCATTTATTAAAATGGGTCTTTTATGCAGCCAGCTCCTACAAAGAGAAAGGCAAGTGCGGTGCCCCTGCTGTCCCATTAACGTTCCTCTGACTTAACCTAGAGAAGCTGGAATGAGAGAGGAATTCGGGTCTGAGGGTCTATAGCTCTCTCCGAGGCTGTCTGACACGGCTAATGGTGGTCTTGTGCAAGCAATGCTTTAAAGAATCTACTATCAAATGTTAAAAACTAACATGTGAGTTATCTTAGTAGCCCAGTGTTTCTCCAGGAGAGAACTAGATTGCTTCCTGTCTTTACAGGTTTTTTATGATGGGGAAGAGAGCGCTGAGCAGAGCGCTAATGAGCCCTCATGAAAGCAGACAGACCTTGTTGCTTTGCAGAAACTGATGTGCTCAGTCTTTCAGTGGAACAGAGTCAAAATGCCTGTGGTTCCTACTCTGGGAGGTTGGTGACCTGGGACGTACTTGAAGTAACAGTGATGGGAAAGACTCTTCTGTTCATTTCAGACAGCCTCTGAGGGCAGACCCAGACTATTAGAATTTGTTTCAACACATGAATTTTAGCTTATTAGCTAATGTCTGGATACATCGAGTGGTTAAGAGTCGGGTGTGAATCTGCTTTTAATGCTTTGTATTAGCAACAACTAAACCTTGTGAATTAAGATGTCTAGGAAACAAAACTAAATCAAGAAATAATTATAGTAAGCTAGACCTTCTTAAGAGATGGAAACAATCTCAAAACACAAATAGGTTATTACAGGATGGATGATAAGACCTGTGGGTAATAGGGTCACACATTACACCAGGCTCCCTTCAAATATTTACCACTGTGCATGGCATGTATCCCTTGGAACAGTATGCAGGTAAAAAATGCATCATATGTGGAACGCGTAAGTTACAGATGAGGAATAACAGCTATGAATGATCTCATTCATCTGTGCGTAATTTTCGGATTATGTTGTTGTTACTCAGTATCACAAGACATTTATGACTGGGAGAACCAAAATGAAAATATGGACTTGGAACAAAAAATGGTTCATCATGCCAAATGGAAGGGTTTTTTTTCTAGAGAGCAAATCATGCCTTCCTGCCATGGATGCTTTGGGGTTTCCGTGCAAGAAGCAGGCATCTTGCTGTAGTTCAGAGAACTGCAGGAAAAACATCTTAAAATAACATAAACCTTCCAGTATGTCCCATTGCCAAAGGGAATATATATAGGCATGTTGGGTTGAAAAATGGTCTGAAGGCATTTCCAAAAAAACCCGAAAAGTCAGACTGTTGTTCTCTTTAGTTTAGCATGAAGCAAGGGAGAAAAAAATTATTTGCTAGGACGTGGGTTAAGAAAAAGCTGGAAATGTCTGAGAGAAGTTATGATTCTCTTTTGTGCAAAGACAACCTCGTATTGCTTAAGCAGTGGTGAAAATATGAAATTAGTCATACAAATTCATGTCTATTGGAAAATGTTCTTCTTCTCTCTTCATTCAAATTTACCTTCAAAAAAGAATTGTGTTCAGTGGGAAAATGTCATGGCTTTTACACACCTGGTGTTTAGCACAAGGGAGAACAAAGTCCCACCTGCACTCAGTTCCCTCCTCGGGTTTTGATTTGTGCTTAGATGCAAACCACTGTATAAACGATAACCAGCCCTCAAGTCCCCAGATTTTTTCCTTTGCTGATGTAAAAAGCATACCTAGGATCCAAATGGACAAATCATAACCCTCAAACTCACTGGTTGTTTTTCAGGCCACTTCAGTGGGGCTGATGCTCCTCTGGAAGTGCAATTAAGCTAGGAACTGGCTTTTAGTGAGCCGACAGGTGATGGGCTTTGGGTGGGACATGTCTCTGCTTTGCTTTCACAGTCCTTTTGCTTCTGTAGGGCATTTTTTGGCCATATGAAAGGCAGCACTTACATGCTCCTAGTATTTTTCATTAGCCAAAATCATTCTCCAGGCTTATCCTCTGTGATTTCCAAGGGGTGCTGTAAAACAGTATGCCAAGCCCAATTTAGAGAAGAACTGTTGTCTCTCAGGTTTTCTAGCTGATGTGCTTTGTAAGATGGTATTTAAATGGCGCCTGTGGGCTGATTATCTAGCCACGCCACAAACCTCACTATGGTCCTGAGATCAAGCTGCATGAATAGGATTTTTATTTTGCTCTTGTACCTATTATATATTAGTCTGTTCTATAAGTCAGTGCTTGATTTGGCACAAATGATCAGCTCTGATCAGAGCTGTAGATGTAGGGGGAAGAGCAGAGATACCCCTGTATCTTGATTTACCTACTACATATAGCTCCTTATAAAACATTATAGCCTTAAAAATTAACAGGCAAGGGAAGGAAAGCCTGCATTCAGATAATGAGGCATTTTCTGAGGGATACAGCTGGTGCATTAGGATTTCATTTATTGCACTGTTATAGCAAAAGATGCAAGAAAAGTTTCAGTTACTAGTTCCAATAAAATCTGCTCAGTTTAGTCACAAAATAAATCAGCCTCAGGCACGACGAACAACAATTCCATTTGAGATGTCCATTTCTTTATGATGAAACTGTCGAATATTATTAAAAAATCATGAACACAATTTTTTCTGTAAACAGAGAACAGTTCATTATAATATCTGCCATCTGATCTTCTATGCCCAGCATATATTAGCAATGAAAATTAAATGCCTTTCCCTGAAAGAGAAAATACAAAATAAAAGTAACAGAATGTAATTTTTTTACACACATAGAAGGACCTGGTTATATCACACACGCATTTATTCTGCTGCAAGCATTGTTTTTAATCAGAATAAACCTTGATTTCTCAGCTGTCTGAGAAAAAAATCTCTACTCCAATAAAGTTGAGCTCAATTATAACACTTCATTAGAGCAAACAAAAGGCTCAGTTCCCTAAAGAAGAATAACATTAAGAATGATGAGTTGTTTGTTGTTTTATGACCAAGTGTCTGTGAATGGTCCAGTGCTGAATGAATTTCTTTTAATTTTTGCTCATATTAGGATTATCTGTCCTTTACTAAAATAGTTTTTAAATCTCTGCCACAAATTGAAAGACCAGAAAAAAAAAATCCCTCTCGACCTCAGCCTTGTTATTGTAACAGAATGTTTTTTAGGCTTTTGGGCTTTTAAGCTTTTTAGTGACCTGCAACTTCTTTTCACATTTGAAAAAATAAGTGAGGTTTGCTATTTATTTAGTGCTGATAGATATTTTAGTAGAATGAAAATGTAGAAAAAATCTGAGCCGTATCTCAGCTGAGTGTGACCCTGTTCACACCAGAGAAACCATCCCGGTGTGACTGATGGAAATCTTCATGGGAATCCCTTCGCAGACTTTCTCATTCGCTATTCAGCTAAGAAAGGAATCAGAGCTTGTTCTATCAATTTCTGAGAAGCCTTGCACATTGATAGCAACAACTTTTACTTCTTTCTGCTACTCAGACCACTTTGATGGATTTTTTTCATCATGTGCCAGGGAAAAGAGAATGAATTCCTCTCAATGAGTCCTATCGTCTAAGAGAATCTGACTTTTCCTCAAGGGCATCCCAAAATCTGCTTCAACATCCCACCCCAAAAGTGGCTCAACAGAAAGCCTTCAAAGGCTGGAAAAGGACTTTTCCCTGCCATAGTGTCAGTGCACAAATACAGTCCTGAAGCTGTTCCTTATGTGCTACAGTTCTCATCTATCTTTTTCATATCAAGATAGCGCAGTTCATCAAATGCACAAGGCTTTCAACTGTACTGGTGCCAGGGTTTTGAGGATCCAGCTGCTGGACCTGGACACCTGGGGCAGGAGGTGAGCAAGCCCTGGCAGCTGGCTGGGTGGAGAGCCACGCTTCATTCCTTCTACCGCAGCTCCTGCCAGCCACACTGCACCGCTGCGCTCACACGTTCGCACTGTCTCTCGCACTCACCCACTCGCTCTTTAGTGGATTAACATTGACATTCTTCTTGGAAAATATGTGTTCTTCAGAAGCTCATGACTGTGATGTGTGGCTATTTATAAATACCAGCATGTTGAATAGTTTTCCTGCATATTGCAAAGGAGCATTTCCTAATTCTGCAATGAGATACTACATTTTATATAGCAGTTGGATATTTTGCCTGGGTGGATTTTGCAGTGGCTCCAGTAGTTTCTTACAAAGTACCACAAAACTCCTGCTGTTGCAATTCCACCTCAATGCTGAATTAGGAGAAAACTGTTCAGCCTTGCACTAAGTGTGAAGAGAGCACTCGGTGTTGGTAAGAGAAGTTAACTCCAGACGGATCCTGGCTACTTTCGGACGGCCTTCTTCACTGCTTCTGTTGTAGTGTGCCACCTTGTTAGCAGTGACTGGGGACACAGGCGTATTCAAGGTTTCAAAAGACACAAGAGATTTTAATACAGTGTTATGTGGACCTGAACAGGATAGAGTTAATGACAGCAGTTGTTGCAGCCCTATCTTTGCTTTTGTTCCTATTGCAGCTTTTTGTAGCTTCATGGCAGGGGTGTTCACCATATAACTTAGCTGTTTGTACATGTTAGCTGCTAAATCTGACAAATATGCTGATTTAAGCTACATTTTTCCAGAAAACTGGAAATGGATTTGCAAGGTCTGTTTCCTCTTCCAGGTATTTACACTTGTCTCCTTTGGTTTTAAGTGTATTTCTTTTTAATTGTAAGCAGCAGAAGTGGGGAATTAGGCAAAGAAGTAGGATGCAGCGTTTTCCATTTTCAGTGCATTGCTCTACTCACAAATAGTATATTTTAAGAAGCCTTGAAAAATATTTTCCATTTTATGCTAAAACTGTTCTCTTGTATTTGGTTCCCCCCACTTTGAAAAAGAAATCAAAAAAAGTAAGAAACCTCAAGCTATATTGGAAAAAATATTCTCGGTATAAAATGGTTTATAAAAAGAAGGGGTGTGAAGATATTATAAATTGGACGGGGGGGGAGAAAAAAAGGCAGGGAAACAGAAGTGTTGGAAAACTAGAAAATGTTAAACAAAGGGAAAATGTTAGCAAGTGAATTTACAAAGTATGAAAGCTCTGGTTGCTAGGATTTTTTTTGAAAGAAGATACCTACTTATACCATACCTCAGGTGATGACTCGCCTACCCCCTCACCCCTCTACTCCTGTGAATAGCAGAGAGCTGAGAAGACTTACAAAGCAAAGCAAATTCAAGAGTCAGAGACCCTGCGGCACAAAGTCTTTTCCACCAGTGATCTAACCTATAAATCTGGGAATTGTTAGTATAACGTTCTAGACAGCTGATATTAACTACTGTGGTTTGGAGAACCAGGGGAATTAAGTATACTGCTTTCATGAAGAGTTTATATGCTTCAGCCTGTGCATGTGAAGATTATTTATAGAGTTAAGTCCAAGAAAGCTGTTTAGTCTGGGAGAAGATGGAAACCAATGGGCAACAAAACAGTGATCGAGACACGATACCTGGGGTAAACAACTTCAAGGGAGTTAAAATAATAATAACTCAATAATCAGTTGGGAAAATGCTATTTTCCAGGCCCCGGGCAGTTACACAGCTGGCTTGCCAAGTCTGAGAGCCCAGAGATCAAAAAGAATATGAATCTTAAAAGGACTTCATTGGAACAAGGAAGGAAGGAGTGGGTTGTGAACAGCTGCCTGGGGATGAGAGGAAGAGTCTGAAAAAGGAAGGGAATGCAGCCCAGCCCAAAGATGGAGATAACTGAACAGACTGGGAAAATGTGGGCTGAAACTCACTCCTGCACAGTGCTTATTTCAGCAGCAGGTGGAAGTAAATCCTAGTGCACCCGGACATATGGCAACTAAAAATATCTGATTACCATAAGGATTTGCACTGGTAGCCAGGCTTTTGATGGGGTTTGCTTTTCAGTGGACAAGGAAGAGGGCAAACTCTAAAACTGGATTTTGGAGCTGAAATTCCCTCATAGTTTGGAATTCGGCTTTTTTTGTGCTAATATTTCCCTGAATTAGCCAGACTGTTCTTTCTACGCAGTGGAGAAATTTCTTGTCAGCTTTACTTATAAGGATCTCTAAAGTGCTAATACCTTTGCTCATCAAGTAATGTTCATCAAGCTACTGTATCTTGGCTGAGCTGCAGTAATTACTGGTGTTTCTGTCCATTATTGGCTGGCAGAAAAAGTCTTCAAGGTTTGCTTAAACTCTAAGTAAAAGAATATATTGCATTGAAATTGTCTGGAAAGTAAGTCCCTTTAGGTTGAATTCCTTTGGAACACGCATTGTGTTTGAACATGATTGTGACATATTTCCGTTCCCCTTCCCTTTTTCCTCTTTTCCCTTCCCTTTTCCATCTTTTTCCTCTTTCTTTCCTTTAATGCTGATCCTAAGCCATACAGGCTAGGACAAGCCATACTCAGCCCTCTGGTAAATTAATTGTGATCTTCCACATGCAACACTTCTCTGCAGTCAACATCATATTTGCTAACTCAACTCCTGGAGACTATATTCAAAAGCAATAAGGTTTTCTGCTGAAAACAAAACTTCGCTGAGACAACAGCATGTAAGTACAAGCATTGTCTGTGTGGGATGAGAGTTTATGTTCAGAATGACTCTTTTATCTTTGCAGCCTTGAAAACTTTAATAAATATTTTGGAAGCTCATTCCCTGACTGTGGTTTGTTTGGGATTTTTTGGAATCCCATCGTGCCTGCCTCCCACCCCATCCCACAAATTTGTCCTGTCTATCTGCTATGGCTCGTCAGTTGAGCTGCAGGCTCCACAGAGCAAGGATTGTCATTATCTTCATGTCTCAATGAGTTGGCCACTACATGCTACAAGAATATTTGCTACAAAATAATGACAACAGCTCATCCGAGTGGGATTCACTTAAGTGTTGAATTACTGCTTTTGACTTTGGAATTTCTTGTTCAAATCTTCAGGAAAATACTGTTTTCTGAGAGGAATCCCTCTGTAGTATAAAGGCCACAGCCCACAGCAGAACAGAGATCATTCGGTAGTGATCTCCATGTTGGAGTACGTGCGGTTGGAATACAAAGCCCTAAATATGCTTCTAAGCTGTGGCGAATGATCTCCATTTTGGATTGAATCTTTGGTGGATATTGGAATAAATATTGCATTTTTATGGGTGCTTAAAATTCTCCCAGTGGACCTTAACAATAATACAGTTTGTTGAGCAGTTGCTAACAGACCCTTATGGTGTAGCTGAGTCCATTCCCTCTCTCCTCAATAAAATGAATGGGTGCCAGTTGTGTTATAGGCACACATCTGCCCCAGCTTGTGTCAATGTGGGCTCTGATGTCCAGGTCCACCCACAGATTAATGTTAGCATGGAGTATTGAGCAATGCAACAGCTCATTTTTTTTCCATCTCTGTAGAGAACTAGCTTAATGTTTCCATTGGAGATAAAACTATGCTAGCTCATACAGCAGAGGGTTATAAAGTCTATCAGAAATACTGTGCCACAGAGTTTTCGGAGTGACGTATTATCCCTGTTCTTCTGCCTCTTCAAAATTAACATCCACCTAAGCAACTCTCTGCATCTTGGCTGAGGTCCAACCATATTCTCAGCCCAAGGCAGGGAAAAGGAAGGCTCAGGACCGCTCCCAAGAAACTGCCATCACAACGGAGGCATTGATAGCCTCGTGAAACCCATGGGGAGGCCAGGTCTTAAATCGCCACAGATTTACAGCTCCGATTTGTTACTAAACAGCATCCTCGCTGGAAGAAACATGTGGACTTGGAAAAAGTGAGTCTTGAAGGGTGATTGAAAAAAAGATGACATTAATGGTTCTGGCTCTGCACAGTACTCACAGAAAGCCTACTCTGACACCCTGCCAGGTATGTTCAGTGAATGGGTAGGAGTGGAGAGTCAGTTGTGAGCATGGTATTTTAATACTCAAATGCCCTGAACCAGCCATAACCCTTGGTGACCTTTCCCCACAAAGATTTCTGGGTTTGGCAAGGAAAAAAAAAAAGTGCTGCATTCAGAGATGTTTGTGTCGGGGCTACAAACATGGGAACAATGTCTTCTGCAGCACCAGTGGATGTCAGTTCAGGGGTGTGAGAACTGGGAGCAGCGTGTCTGGTTTCAGGGAAGTTCATTGTGTTCCATCAATAGTGATTTTCAGGATTTCTGATGTATTTTTGCTTTGGCTCCTTCTACAGCTCTTGACCCTTTCCCGTGAATTCTCTTGCTTTTTTTCTACTCCTATTCAGCATAACAGGACCAAGCATTGTGTTTGGTTTTCAAATGTAATGAATTGTTTGAACTCACCACCAACAGAATCTTTTTCTCTGGGAAAAAATGATTACAAATAAATAATGAAACATTTTTAATGATCAAAAGCACTCAGCATCTCTGCCTGATGCCATTTGGAGTCTTCCCATTGACACCGATATAATTTATAGCTGGATAAAGGACAGGAAGACATGCCTAGGGGTTAAATATACATTGTTTTAAAATCTATGTCTTGTTGAAAAGTGACATAGAACATGGGAGACAGAGATAAGGGCTAAATAAGTATCTGAATAGATAAATTAATGGTGATATGCTTAAATAGGTAGGATGGGTTATGAAGAACTTCATAACAGCTTGCTGGAGGCATTGAAGACTCTCAATCCACTTATAAATTTCATTTTCTATTTGACAACAGGAACAATATATTGTCTATTACCAGGAGACAGTATGTGAGTAGGATCGGGAGGGTCTACTTTTATGGTTTTTTCACAGTACCTCACTGAACATAGTATCTTGATATATATGAAAAAAAAATTAATTTTGATCTATAATTTTTACTGCTGGATAGAGGGAAGGCTGTCCTAGCTCCAATAAAATTGCAAAGTATCTTTTTACGTAGCTATCTAATACCACTAACACTCACTGAATATCAAGGTAAAAATGCATTTGCTTTGTCTTCTGACACCTGTTCTCAAAGAAGGTACTCCACAGAACGAAATTACTTTCATCCACTTAAACCATTTTGATAATCTGGCTCCCTGTTTTTTTCCCAAATTGTTCTAATGTGATCCATAGGATAAAAATGCAGTCTCTCTATACCTGTCCATGCATTTTCTTCTTTCAGCATGTATCGCAACAGTAATTTTGTGTCATGAGTAAGTAAATAAAACTGACAACATATATTATTACCTCTTGCTGTTCTGTGTCTGCTATCCAACATTACTTCATAACCCACTGAGTTTATGTATTGCGTTTGTGCAGCAAGGTTTTGGTAGCGGAGGGGCTACAGGGGTGGCTTCTGTGAGAAGCTCCTAGAAGCCTCCCCTATGTCTGACAGAGCCAATGTCAGCCAGCTCCAAGATGGACCCGCCGCTGGCCAAGGCCGAGGCAATCAGTGACGGTGGTAGTGCCTCTGGGATAACATAGTTAAGAAGGGGGAAGAAAAAAAACCTGCACAACTGCAGCTGGAGAGAGGAGTGACAATATGAGAGAGGAACAACCCTGCAGACACCAGGGTCAGTGGAGAAGGAGGGGGAGGAGGTGCTCCAGGTGCCGCAGCAGAGATTCCCCTGCAGCCCGTGGTGAAGACGATGGTGAGGCAGGCTGTCCCCCTGCAGCCCGTGGAGGTCCATGGTGGAGCAGATATCCACCTGCAGCCCGACCCGTGGAGGACCCCATGCTGGAGCAGGTGGATGCCTGAAGGAGGCTGTGACCCACCCTGTGGGAAGCCCACACGGGAGCAGGCTCCTGGCAGGACCTGTGGACCCATGGAGAGAGGAGCCCACGCCGAAGCAGGTTTGCTGGCAGGACTTGTGACCCTGTGGGGGACCCACGCTGGAGCAGTCTGTTCCTGAAGGACTGCACTCCGTGGAAGGGATCCATGCTGGAGCAGATCATGAAGAACTGTAGCCCGTGGGAAGGATCCACATTGGAGAAGTTTGTGGAGGAGTGTCTCCTGTGGGAGGGACCCCCCGCTGGAGCAGGGGAAGAGTGTGAGGAGTCCTCCCCCGAGGAGGAAGGAGCAGCAGAAACAACGTGTGATGAACTGACCGCAACCCCCACTCCCCATCCTCCTGCGCCGCTGGCAGGGAGGAGGTAGAGAATAATTGGGAGTGAAGTTAAGCCCGTGAAGAAGGGAGGGGTGGGGGGAAGGTGTTTTAAGACTTGGTTTTATGTCTCATTACCCTACTCTGGTTTGATTGTTAATAAATTAAGCTAATTTCCCCAAGTCGAGTCTGTTTTGCCTGTGACACTAACTGCTGAGTGATCTCTCCCTGTCTCCATCTCGACCCATGAGCCTTTCATTATATTTTCTCTCCCCTGCCCAGTTGTGGAGGGGGAGTGATAGAGGTGCTTTGGTGGGCACCTGGCATCCAGCCAGGGTCAACCTACTACAGTTTATTAGAGGAATTTTAAAAGGCATTTCTGGAAATGCTGGTCAGATGTAATTCCACTGGACTGAAAGAAATATTTTTTGACTTTGTGCTGCTCTGTGTCAAAGCCAAATTCATGTCTGGGTAGATATTATTTCTTATTTTTGCCAGATAAGACAGTAATACAACAATACCACTGACTCATATTTAGGGATCATTGGTTTAGCAAGCTCTTACTAACAAGCTGTTATTTGTCTCTCAGAAGTACATCGGAGATGACATAACCAATGCCAGAATTTAGTTTTGTGGATCCTAAACCCTTTTTCATTACACATATGAATTAGTGATTAGTCAGGAGTCTTTGCACTGGGACTGTATTTCCCTTTGCATCTCACATCTTTTATTTACCTTGTATTCATCCTTTGCACCAGGGGTGTATTTGCCTCAACATCTCAGATTTTATATTTCCATCCAAATGATGGCTTCCTTTGTATGAATTGGTTTTGAGCTCTTCTGTAGATCCAAAGTTAAACTTCTTATTTATCTAGATGGTTGTAAATAATGCCTTCTCCTCAGGGAAACCGGATTCACTGACTGAATCTATTGAAAAATTATTATTACTAATAAGCTAATCTATGTCTTATTTCTGATCTTATATCAATCTTTTACTCATCAATGGAGCAGACTCAGAAAAAAAATTAATTACGTTGTCTGAAGCACTGCACCTACGTTAATAGACATGCTATTCCTTCACTAACTTACAGGTAAGATGGGCAACTCACTCCATGCCTCTCTGCTGCTTCTGCCTCTGTGATCTGGACTCTTGTGAAACTAAGGGTTACTTGTATGAGTCAGACTTTCAAGCCCAAATGTCTTCCTAGCTGCAAGCAATGTCCTTAATGGAAATGAAGAATGCAAGACATCAGCCTTGATAGCCAGAATACCTCATTGTTGCACAGTCACCAGCCAAATACATACTGTCTGTGTTAACAGTGTGGGGTTGTGCTTTAACCTGGCAGGCAGCTAAACACCACACAGCCGCTCAGTCACCCTCCCACCCCTTAGTGGGATGGGGGAGAGAATCAAAAGAACAAAAGTAAGAAAGCTTGTGTGTTGAGATAAGAACAGTTTAATAACCAAAATAAAACAATAATAAAAAAAAAATAATAAAATAATAGTAATAATGTAATGAAAAGAAAAACAATCAGAGAGAGACAGGGAAGGAAAACAAACAAACAAAAAAACCCACCAGGTGATGCACCCGCTCACCACCCGCCGACCGATGCCCAGCCAGTCCCCGAGCAGCGATCACTGTCCCTGGCCAGCTCCTCACCATTAAGATACTGAGCATGACGTCATATGGTATGGAATAGTCCTTTGGCCAGTTTGGGTCAACTGTGTTAGCTATGTTCCCTTCCCTTCCAACTTCTTGTGCACCTGGCAGAGCATGGGAGGCTGGAAAAGTCCTTCACTAGTGTAAGCACTACTTAGCAACAACCAAAACATCCGTGTGTTATCAACATTATTCTCATACTGAATCCAAAACACAGCATTAACCAGCTACTAGGAAAAAAAATTAACTCTATCCCAGCCAAAACCAGGACATGTGGGAACAGAGATGCAAAAATATTGAAGAAAATAGGCAAGAGATCTTAACAGTTAATATTATGCTTTTTAAAATGTTTTGTTCAGGTTTGGTGTTTTTTTCTGTGGCTTATACAGCACAAGTATTGTACGGTATCTAGAGTTGCTCTCTTGGTGATTTAAATTATATTCAGTACCTCAGTCTCATTTTACTGTTCATTAATACTCATTCCTTACAATGAGAAGGTCTTGCATCTGCATACTTCTTTAAACCACTCACGCTAATGAGCACTTGCTCATTAGGCAAGAACTGCAGAATTTCATTTCATACTAACATGAAGCAGAGAAGATACTTTAAGAAATATAATATAAAATTCTCATCATTGTAAACCTACCTTTTTTTAATAAAAGCAAGCTTCAATGGCAGGGTTTTTTACATGGTGCGTCGGTACCATACCTTGCCTGCTCATCACTTCCTCTTTTGATTTAAAGCTTTGCAAGTAATCCAGTACTGTGTTGACAGACAGAAATTGATGTCATATTATTTGTGGGACAACTTGGTTTCCTCAGAACTCCTGAAGATCCAAAGGAACTGATCCTGCAGACATACTCATTCATATGAGTGAGGGACTTGGAGTCTAGCACTTCTGGCTGTTAACCCTCTTTCCATCCTGCTGCTGTCCATAGGCGAGTGTGAAGTTTGGGAGAGCCATACCCCAACCCGTAATGCTACAACTTGGCATTTTGTCCTTGTGTTTTGTTTTTAAAGAAAATGTTTCATGCCATGTGATCCTGCAAGCACTTGCATTAACCTGCTATAAAACTGGTCTTGTTAGTTAGCCCCTTAAAATGACAAACCCAGGAGATTTTCTGGGACCTGATTCTTCTACTTACGCAGTTAAACCTCGCGTTCAGAGTAATGTCCTTGATTCCAGTGGCTCAGCTGATCGACTAATACACAGTCCAACCTGCGCAATGAAAGCAGAATCTGGGCATTCATTTACATCTGTATGACATTTTCATAATTTAAATAACCTCCCATGACTCTTGTGTGGATGTTATTGTTTGTGTAATTACAGACAAAAATGATCTTGCCCATAAACTGGGTGAACTGTGTATAAATCCTTGATGTTAGGGAGTCGGATTTTGAAATGTAAGTTACATAGAGAACGAATATAACATGCAGAAGAAATTACTCTTGCCAGAAAAAAAAGTTGATTCACTGAGCTCTATTTGGTTTTTAATTTATAACAAACTTGCCTAATCTCAGCTTCTGTAGCTTCTGTTAAAATATTAAATAACATTATATCAAATACATCCCCTGTGACATTAAAGGAAATGGAAAGCTTAGCCACACATTAATTGCATTCCAAAATGTGGCATATAGCTTAATAAACTTAATTTAAAGAACCTTAGAAGAATGACATTTATGCTTTAATTAGAGCAAATGAAAGCTGTGCTGCACGCTTCTAGACAAACAATTTTTCTTGTGGGACTAGACCCTTCTGACAAGGTGCGTATTTCCCTGCAGTATGCCACATGTCAGTCTTGTTACATAGGCAAAATTGGCTTCCTGGAGATGGACACTGGCAAAACAAAATGCCACAATAAAAAGCATTATGAAAACCAAGTAGACAGTATAGGCAGCTCTAAAGCAAGGCTTTCTCAAGAACAGATTGGACTTTCCCAGGAAAATGAAGTCATTTATTTCTCTTTAAGGAGAACACATTAAAAGGACCAGACATGTCCAAACCCAACAATAACAGTTTAAGATGACAAATGTTATTTTAATGATCCCTATCCACTCTGGTATTCTAATCACAGCACATACATTTATAACAGAAAACATCAAAATCTGCAAAGAAGCAATTGACATGAGATAAAAACCCCATCCAAAATCAGAGATAGATTAATAGATGTAATTTACTTTAAAGGTATTCGCAAACTGTTATAAAAACCAGATTGCTCATAAGTCTTAAAGTTGTTACCATATGCATCTCACAGATTCTGTGTTATGTTCCTTATGCTGGCAAACTGACTAATGAGTTCAAGACTGTTCCCCAGACAAGAACATGACAATTTGTGTGCCATGCATTAAAGCTCTCTGTGCTCTGCAGCAGAATGAAACATAAATTTTGCAGAAGAATTTAGACGTTCTTTCACAATCTGGTCCGGTAAGAAGGAAATTGTGCAGAGGCTTAATATATATTTAAAACTGAGACTCTTACTGAATGTAGATGAATGATGTAGTATGTATACTGCACTTGCATTTACTTGAATTTTACTTTTTGTTTTTCAATGCTATAGCCACAATCTCAGTATTTTATTATCTTGCAGGTTTTTATATTGAGAACTTCTGCAGACCATTTGGCTCTTGTCTTAGGTATGTCTGGGTTTTTTTGCAGTTAGACAGAATTTGGAGGCACTTGGGACCCTAGAATAAGCAGAGCAGCCAGGTAGACTTGTTGAAAATAACAGCAATTTAATTGTTTACTCTGAAACCTAATGGCACTAATTAAAAATGTCAATATTGTCAACAATTCAATAACATTATCAATGCTAAGCACAGGTATTTGGAAATATAGCCAAAAATATTCTTTAAAAAAAGCTGATCATAAAATAAAATTGCAATTTCTTAGGGAATTCTAGCACCTCAAGGACTTTCTTCATTTTCAGTTTAAAACCCCTAACTTTTAGGAGGGGCTGATGTGGCAAATGCGTTCAAGTCCAGAAAGCTGTGATGACTCGCTTCATTTAATAGGACAGAAGTATTTGATGCTGACTTTTGCAATTTATCCTATTTTGACTTCTATACTAAAGTATGATTAAAATATATTACAAAAGGCTAAGCCAGATACATAAGGACAGTAGATAAAACCAAATGTTTTTCTCTGGTTGAAATTAACAATTTTGATATGACTGAAATAAAATTAGTAGGTAAATAATGCTTCCAGCTCTTTTTCAAAATCTTTTTTGGCCAAAAAAAAAAAGCATGTTCCAAAGGAACACTTTGATGAAACTGCAGATTCTGGAAAAAGCTGTTCCATTCAAGAAATGTCAGCGACCTCTGTCTTGGGGCTCATTCAGGCAATTTAATGAATACAAAAGCTAACACTTCCCCCCCCCCCCCCCCCCACCTCATAATCAAGAAGGACTAGTGATGCATTTTTTAAAGGGAAATTAATTTTGGAAAATACTAGAACTGTAGAACTGTAGGATGTGTGTGGCACCAGGCCAAGTATGTGATATTAGCTGTTAATTGGAACTCAAATTCTTACTCCATTTTGCAGGCATGTATGCCTGAAAAGTGATAAAACCAGGGCAGTTCTATGCAGGACTGTACGCTACAGAAGTCCCTTAAAACCATTCCTATAAATGGTCGTGCCTCGCTAGCAGGAGGTGTATGTCTAACTCCCAAATCCTGGTAGCACAGAAACTTAGAGTTCATTTGTCTTAGACTTTAGCAGCCCCAAGTATTAACAGAAAGCCCAGCTGGCTAGAGAACACGTTCCTGTGCTCCTCTGCACACAAAGATGACGCTGATGAGCTATGCAATGGATGTCAGATGATTTGGGAGTGAAGCTCCAACCCCATGTGATCTGGTGGTGAGGGAAAGCCATGAATTCACTGAGTATTATTTCTTCTGCCTGGCAGTGAAGACAGGAATAAATGAGCAGTTACCGCTGAATTCTTCTCCTCTATTTTAATCCTGAGACATGCCCCGCAGCAACACACTTAAAAATTTGAAAACATTGAATGACACCATTTAATTGTGGGTACTTAAACCTTCGTTTGACTGTGGCAGAGTTTTGATTCTGAAGACACAACACAGAAAAACAGAGAATTTAGAGTTAACCTGTGCTTAAAATGAACTCCAGAAAAATCATTGGTATTTTAAGAAATTATTTTTCTTCCACGTTACCGCTATTCTGTTGTAGCACAACCCAGTGGAGTGGGCTTTGCATGTGTGGCTGTGTGTTGCCAAGTGATGGTTAGATCATTAGTAAGTCAACATGACCTTGAATTCTGTCATCCACAAACTGGTAATCACACAGCTTATGTCTATTTTGCTATTGCTTTGAGCCGGAGAAGATGGAAGGATTTGCCTTCTTCATACATATTTTAGCAGCAGGGCTAATCTGATTCCATATGGTATTGATAGAAGTTCACTTTCTCTTTTTTAAACAATTCGAATAATGTCTGAGAACAGGATTTGATATTAGTCGTGATAGTATGAAAATATTGTGCCAATATTTTTTCCATGAAAAATATTGCAAGAAAAGATGTATTTTGTAGATGCTACTCTTCAGGACACATTCCTACTATTGGGTCATCTGTGCTCCTGGGGTAAGGCAGTTTAGCAGTACGGCAAATACCCCAAACATATACAGAAGAACGCCTTCATTGGGAATGAGAAGAAGAGAATGTTCTTCACTGGGAAAACGCAGAGTACTCAATCCTATTTTTAATGACCACTTTTCTTTTCCCTGATGATCCTAAATTCGGTGGGGTAGCTGAGGGTAAATGAGGGGATGCAGAACTTACCCAATCCTCATTTCGGCATTGGACAATGTCAAAACTGTGTACGCGTTTCCCATTACCAGGCCTTGACCATTCAAGAGGTCAATCTACCCATGCGCCTCTGTAACATTCAGCAGCATTTGGGCAGCCTGATCACGATTAGGAAGTCCTAGCGTTCCCTATGGAAATCATCTGTTTCAGGCAACAGCAGCAGCAGAGGAAACACTAGACTGATGCTAAGTATGATTAAAGGTGAATTTAGACAAGGATCAGCTGTGTCCAGCACCATTCCAGGAAGCATTGGGGGCAGAACTTTCCTGTGATCCCATATTATTACTTAGGCTCTGGCTAACCACATTTCACACAGGTCCTTCCTGCACTTGCTCAGTGCTCTGGTCTCTCTCCGTCATGCACAGTCACTGCCACAGATGCTGGCAATGTAATTGTAGCATGGGGGGAAACGTGTAGCTCTGTCCAGACAGATACAGCTGCATAGCCTTAATATCCTCCCTACTGGGGATTAGCATAGCATAATCTCTGTGGTCATCTATAGCTCCAATGCACGAAGGGCATTTCTTGAAAATCCTGTCCTCTGATTTTGCCTTCCATCACCGTTCAATACTCTAATTGATAGATCGTAACTTTGAGGTGAAGAATAATGTGCTTAGAATGGGAAATGCCTGACAAAATCTGTAAACATCACATTACAAAATAATAGCTCAGGCTCTGAAGAGTCAGTCACCAATGCACCGTTCTTCTTCTGGTCTCTCTGTCTTTATCTGTCCTTCTGCCTCACAGCAATGGTCAGGATAAAATACATCATGAAGAGGCAGTATGGAAAAACAGTGTCCTGCTTACATCCCACCAACAAAGCTTTAAAGGTATTTCCTTTCCAAGTTTGTCGTGAGCATGCTGCCCTGGAGTGAATTTCATGCACACTCAGGGAAAAATGTTGCTCTGGATTGGTAGCAAGTGGCTCTTCCAGAAGTGTGAATTGGTCTGATTGCCAAACAGGAAAAGCCCAAAGTATCATCCTAGCCCTCACCACATTGTGTTTTGCAATATGGTGATTGAATTGTGAACCAGCTAACTACTTTTTCTTCTTTTTTTCTTAAACAAAGATGAGTGCGGAAAGGAAGATGCTTATTTTCCTGCTTCCAAACACCCAAAATGCATTTGCCTAATATTGTCCAGGAGCCTTATCTTCAACAAAACTTTGTGGATGTGAAACACTCAGGCATAGTGAATTCAGATGAGATGAACACAGTAAAATGCATTTCAATCTCTGGATATCCAGGATATTTTGTGATAGATTTCCCTACTATTTTGTCCAGCTCAAAGCACACACCTTAGGCATTGCTATTCTACAATATGGTTTTCCTCAACCATTGTGGAAATACGGTTCCACAAAATGCTTTTTCTTACAAGCATTCATCTCAGTGTGCCTTTCAGTGCTGTTTGCACTGTATCGTTATCTCTTACCCCAAAAGATGCAGCTACGAAACAGGAATCTCTGTGCCAGCTCTATCACTCCATTGTTTAAAATCCTGACACCAAGCCTTGTATTTGAGGGGATCAATACATGATCCAGCCCAGCTGGATAGAAATTAATTGATGTGACATTTTACAATTAATTCAGAACACTGGGATAATGCTAAGAGGGCTTTTAATTACGCAGATGAAACCTCCTGCTTCATGAATTCCCTTAGTCGCAGTGTGTTGGAAGCTGCAAGAGTACAGCAGAGGGAAGTAGAACTCAGTGTTTACCTTGTCTTTACCCTCTTTTCTCAAGCGTTGCAGAGTTAGTGGACATTGTCAGAAACAAAATGTTTGGCCAGGTGGATCTTCTGATTAGTTCTTATATATTGGCAACTGTTTGCAACATAGGTATACTAATACACTTTTATTTTTATATGTTAGCAGCTACAGTAAAAGAATTAGATTATATTCGAGGTGATCTGATAGGATGGATAAGAAAGAAGAATGATCTGTGGCTATATATCCAGCTATTAAAATATTCAAGATGGTTGCTCCTTCTTTGTAAATGCAAATGCAAGAACCATAAAGCATATGGTAAGGGATGCTCCATCACTTTTAAAGCACACTTTTGCTAATGTAGAAATGAATTATGCTGCATTCCATAATTCAGGGATTAGATTTTTGAACATAATTAAGGCTGTACTGTCTGGTCTTTGAGACGCAGGTACACGTGTTCAGTTTGTCTATTTCAGAAATAAAATCAAGTGGGAAGCTACCAAAAATATTTCGTGCAAGCTTTTAAATGAAAGGGTCTGCTGAGAATTTGCATAATATCTTACTTGCAAAATGTAAAACCTGTCATAAATCATAATTCAATTTATAAGACAATTAAATGCATGTGTTTCTGTTCTCTTTTATGGTTCTTGGAAATTGTTATCTTGCGTAGCTGGAGAAAGAGGGGCCAAAGAAAGCAGAGAAGGAGCACATTAGAATAGAGGGCAAATATCAGACAGCCACTTCCTTCACATATTTGTTTTTTCCAGCTGTCCTGTGCTCAACTGAAATAGCGCAGCATGCTTCAGATTCCTCATAATTTCTTATTTTCCTTAGGATACAGATTGCCTTCTACGTCTCATGGGACTCAGATGGTTTTGTTGCAATTAACTGTGAGAGATTTTCTGCCATTTTAGTCTTTTTGCAGCTTATGATCCTCAGTAAATCTCTCTGATGAGATAAAGAAAACTCTGTAAAGAGGATAAAATGTTGTTTATAAAACTTACCAAAATACTCTTCATAAATTCCCATTTCAAACAAGGCAAAGGCCTCCACCAAGTTGGCAGCAGTATTTTTCTAATATACAATGTTCTTAAAGTATACTTTTCAAACTGCATTGCCATAAATGTAAACGTGTCCTAGTCCTGCTGTTAATTTTATTGTATGTCAGAACGCATGAATCTTTTGTGGATTCTAGAGAGATCAATTCTAGAAATATTGTTGTAAACCTAGAAGTCATGAACCAAGAAATGAAATACTTTTGTCAAGATGTGTGGATGTTACATTACTTGAAGCTTTACATTTATTGCATTCATGGACTTTGTCATAGAGCAGATGGGGCAGCAGGGATCTGGGAAACTGGCACTTTGGTCCCGCCCTGAGCAGTGAGTGAAAAAAGGCCCTTTTTCCATGCAAAAGACCAGCTCTGGTTTTACTCTTCATTTTTATTGAACTGCCTAATTTTTTACTCCAGCTAGATTTATATGACTAGTGAGTTGGGGGGATGTCACACACTGGCAGAACTGGTACAGAAAGCCTTCACCTTGCTGGAGCTAATAGTAATGTGCGTATTTGTTTCTGCAGAATTTAGCTCAGGCCCTTATTCCTGAAGGTGGAAAGGGATAAAGATGTTCAGGACTATCGAGTGACTTGGAACTCCATTTCTATGTCTCCAACCCAACAGGTCTCCCTCACCTCATGCTTTAAATCGTAATACCCTGATTATAATATATAAGAAACACATCCCTTCAAATGAATAAGCTTTAATTTTATTTCAAATGAGAAACACGGCATTTAGGGAAAAAAGGCTTTACTCATGTAGTTCTGATCAACGTGTCAGTTTACTGATTCAGGTCCCAGTGCTATTTCTGGGCTCTTTTTGTTCACGTCTTGGGATTTTGGTAAGCGGACCAGTATTGTTTATAGCTTTTTGGTTTTTACCTGGTTGCTTCACAGAGTGGTTTCAGGGATATAATTAGGTATGCACTGTGGAAACTATATTCCCATATGCTATGTGGTCAGTTCTGCCTGAGGTAACCACCAACAGCCTCCATCAGCTTAATGATGTCATTTGCTGGCACTGCTTCTTCCAGTGAGTGATGTTAATATCAGGAAATAAAATAAAAGCTGCTTAGTAAACATTGTAGAGAAAACAAGTTATGTGTTAATGTGTTTGCACCAGCTATTCCTTTCTCAGGCTTGATAATCAATTTTCATTGTTTAAATTTCGGTTGTTAATATGTGGTTACATTTATACAAACTTAGAAGAAGCTTGAAATGTTAGAGCTGAAGTTAAGAGATAAAAGATGCTCGTGTGTTTGGTTCCTAGTCCATACTTTTACTAGCATAGGAATACTTGTCTGAGCTCAGTTACATTTCTTAGGTAAGAGGACTTCTGCCACAGACATTTCACCTTTAGGAGGGTTTCTCTAATACTCAATGTCATTTTCTCTCAAGGAGAAGCACTGCAGAATTTAACAGCAATAACTGTAGAGAACATCATAGAAATTACATTTCTATACCTCCAGGACTGAATGGAGATTAGTATAACTTGCACATTCTTATCAAGGTATTTTATTGCATTTTATAGGAAGAATACCATTTTCTCTTAAATTATATGGGACAGTTTAAAGAACAAGGTTGTAATTTCCTTAACAAATGCTTTTAAGACCTTCCTGTGACAGTTCATGTTTTAAATTTCATCATTTGCTCTATAGCTTATTTAGGCAAGTGTGGTCATCCATACGTGACGAAACAAATTTAAAAAGGGCATGTAATGCTCCAGTTCTGAGTACGTGGGTGGATGGGGTTGCTTAATGTCCATATATCCTACTCGTTCCAAACTATCCAAGACTTTTGGATGAATTGGGTGCAATATATTAACTCAATTACAATGGAAACACAGATCAAAGAATGTAGCTGGGAGGTCTTATTAAAGTATGAGGCTTTACTAAAATGTCCCTGGTTTTGATTATACAGGATTAAAATGCCTGAAACTTCACTTAGCTTCTTCATGTCCCCAGAAAAGAAAATTCTACTGGGGAAGTGTAGGTTCAAGGTTTCAGACCTTGATTTTCAATTCTGTTAAAGTGGCATTGTCATAAATTGGTAAGAAAAGACAAACCCCTTTTTTATCCATTTTTGACACTGAACATATATTCTCATTTGCTTCAATTTATTACCTTTTTCTTTTGTAATTTTTGTTTCTGGACTTTACTCATTCACATGGAGTAAAACAGTTTGGAAAGACTTCAGTTTTTTCAAAGGAAATAATGAAAAACCCCCAACTTTTCTCCATTTGAAAGAAATAAAAATCTTTTAGAAATTATTAGTGCATGGCATGGGATGAAAACACATAGAAAGGTACAAGTTCAGGTTTTCCAATTTGCAGGCCAGTGCTGAACTTTCAAAGGAAAGGCATTAATGAAAAGCAGTTACAGTATGCTGCAGTGCTCAGCTGATCTATTTCTGCTTCCAGTGCCAAGACGCAGAATACACATGTATGCTGAGCACTAGTATCAGTGATAATAGCCCTCTAAATTGGAAACAAGAATTGTAAAGACACCTAACAGACATCCTCTGGTACATAATAACAAGATTGAGATAAAAATCACTTTTCTTAATTCGTTTACTTTCCTGTTGCTACACATCATGTCAACACTCGTTTGTAATTATATTAATATGGTAAGTGAAGCACCCCCTGTTGTGCCACATGAACAGCAAAAATTTTGCGAATTGCTATCTTGCATGTGCATTATATTTTGCACTTGGTATTGATATAGCGCTATTTAATCTCTTAACAAGTGCAAGGGTAGAGCCCAGCGCTGTCCTTCCTTTTGTTGTGAGGAACCCCATTCCATAGGAGTTAGGCTTTCAAGGTACACAGCTTGGCATGAACTTGGAGAAGCATGAATTCAGTAACTACATTGATTTCATGCTTTACTGTGTATGTCTTCTTTGTATTACAGCGGAAGTAAAACACAGAGTATGCATTTCCGCCGTTACTAGAACATAATTTTAAGAGCAGTGATGGTTTCTCTCTTCAGTTACCAGTGTTACAGATCTCACCACAGATATGGAAAGGCTCAGAATGAGTTAGCAAGGAAGTAGTTTATTACAGATAGACAGAGAATAGTTCCATTCATTTATGGATTGTTTCAAGGATTCTCAAAGACCCGATGTGCTGGTTTGGGCTCAGATAGAGTTAATTTTCTTCATAGTAGCTAGTATGGGGCTATGTTTTGAATTTGTGCTGAAAACAGTGTTGATAACACAGGGATGTTTTAGTTGTTGCTGAGCAGTGCTCACACAGAGTCAAGGCCTCTTCTGCTTCTCACACCACCCCACCAGCCAGTAGAGTAGGCTGGGGGTGCACAGGAAGCTGGGAGGGGACACGGCTGGGACAGCTGACCCCAACTGACCAAAGGGATGTTCCATACCACATGGCATCATGCTCAGCAGCTAAGGCTGGGGGAAGAAGGAAGGGGAGGACGTTCGGAGTGATGGCGTTTGTCTTCCCAAGTAACTGTTACGCATGATGGAGCCCTGCTTTCCTGGAGATGGCTGAACACCTGACTGCCGGTGGGAAGTAGCGAATGAATTCCTTGTTTTGCTTTGCTTGCGTGCGTGGCTTTTGCTTTACCTGTTAAACTGTCTTTATCTCAACCCATGAGTTTTCTCACTTTTACCCTTCTGCTGCTCTCCCCCATCCCACTGGGGGGGAGTGAGCGAGCGGCTGGGTGGTGCTTAGTTGCTGGCTGGGGTTAAACCATGACACCCTACAAATACTGCCTATTACGATAGAAAAGATGGGGAGGAGAGATAATCAACCTTATTTCTCGATCTATTTAAGTGAACAAAGAATTGCGCGTGGAACTGAACGAAGCGAGTCAACAAAGCTCACACCAAACAAAAAAGAAAAGAAGTTTTATTTGCATAATTATGTCTGAATCACAGTAGATTTGACAGAGCGTGTTCCATTCTAAGCCCTAAGGTCTTATTTAGGTGAGGCACAATATCAAATATACTGGCTGTAACGTGCTCTTTCTGGGCTAATCTAATGTCTCACAGGATATTACGCAAGGGGACAGCACACACAGTTGAACAGTTTCATTGGTTTATTTATATTCAGTAGTTGTTTGGCTTATTCCATATGTCTGTCGAAAGCTACAACAGCGCACTGTCAGATCTCTCTGGGTTTGTTTCTTCCAGGGTGGCTTCCTTATTTCTAAAATAGAAATGAAATAAGAAATATTAATGCTTTTCTGATGAGAGATAGATAAGGCTTAACGCATGAATACTTGTAAATGCCTTCAGAGGACACTTCAGAAGTGCCTAATGCTATAAATTATGGTTTTATAAGGTATTTTACTAATATTATAGTATTAGGGGCTTGGCCCTTTAACCTTTATGCATGTATGTAACTTGATGTAATGGAGGCTCATAGAAAAGCTTTCATAAGCAGTATTACCTGTGCAATTTGAACACGAGACTTTATAGAAACCTAAAGGAATTGAGCTATGCCCTGTTTCCTGCAGCAGGGTAAGCCACTCCCAATGTTCCTTTCCTCATTAAGCGTAAGAATCTAGAAATACTGTGACCAAGGTACTCTAAAATCACAAAAGTGTAGTTTTATCTGAATGAAAATAAGCCATATTTACAAAATTGCTGATATTAACACAATCTGCTAGTATTAGCAGGGTAAATGCCTTAAGATAAGAATTAAGAATGCCTGCTGAGCATCCAAAACTCCACAGCATCAGGAGGCACTAAAGCAGTAAGACGCCTAGAAAAACAGCTCAACATCTGATAGGCAAAACCACAATAAATCAAAGATAAACTTTCTAGATAAGCAAGAGCGTTTAATGTTACTCTGATTAAACTCATCTACAGGAAATGAGTAAATACAGCCTCCATGCTTTCTCCATCTTTCTGCCAATTTACATCTTAATGGCTAAACTGTTTCAGGTTATTTATTCAACAAAGCAAGGGACTGATTTGCAACTTTTCATTTTGAGTGCTTCCATTAACTTCTGCAGGACTGTTCAGGGCAACTGAGCACAGCCATGGGGAGGTGTTTAAAGATTAACAGGCCTTTGCAGCACTCCAGGGGTGTGAAAAAGCCATCAAAATATATATATATTTTTTTTTTTCAGTATTACATACATACTACATGTGACTGCTGCAGTTACTACACCGGTGGCTTTTCACAAATCTTGCAGTTTGTTAATTCTGTGACACTGGGTTTTTTTCCCTTAAAGACCTAAGTTATGAGATTATGAGAAAAATCTCAGATTTCACTGAAAGTGTATTTTTAGTCCTTGTGTTTGTAACCGAAAGCCTTAAAATGTGACCTGAGTGAGTTACAAAAGATCAGTTGTTCAGTTGCACTTCTTAGCTTGAACACGAGCATAGCGTGAGGTAAACAACTGTTTTTAGAGGGATATGATACAATTCTTGTACTCCCCCCAGAGGAACGCAGAATGACCTGTCTCTGAGTTCTTGGATATTTGTCTAAAGAACTCCAAGAGTTACTACATTTTCCTTTGTAATTCCAGGAAATTAATATTATTAAGAGAGGACTAAGACGTTTCTGTATAGCACCATCCATTTGAAGCACCCAGTCCTCCATCTTACAGTCAGACATAAGCTTAGTGTATTTGTAACATGAAGATGACACTACGGCTCCTCTTTTCTCCCCAAAAGCTCTAGGGCCCACTTAACGCTTGACCGAGCCGAACGCCAGCCCCATGTCAGCGTGTGCTGATCCCGGGGACCCACAGAAACGGCACTCCTGAACCCCGAGCGGAGGGAGCCTTTGGAGGTGTACGGATTCATGGGGCCCCGTCCCACTTCCATCTCCCAGCGCTCAGCCTCACCTCAGGGGAGAAGGGATGTCATCGTCTGGGGACGACAGGAATGGCGATGATGTTGTCTAACGGTTCCCCTCTTGCACCCCCTAAGCGGAGCCTTCAGCTTTGGGTGGCAGTAAGCTGCACCCCAACCGGCCCCCCTCAGATTCGGGGGCGGCGGGCAGCACCCC
>WAAD01011294.1:219618-359638 GCA_013389945.1 Fregata magnificens | reverse complement strand
GGAGCCGCCCTGGGACGGCGCCGAGGCAGCGAGCCGGGAGCCCTTGGCGGCTGCCTCGGGCTGCGGGCGTGCGGCCGCCTCCTCTCGCTCCGGGCTGTTGCCGCGGGGTGTAGGCACCGCAGCAATGAACAGTTTTGCATAAGCATACGCGGTCATACGGCAGGAGGAAGAGAGAGGACGTGTGCCCCTGCCGAAGCCGGGCGGGAGGGGTGGCGGTGGGTTTTGGCTGCACCGTACAGACCTCTCTGCCCTGGGAGTTGGTAGGAATATTTGCTTTTCCTGCCTGTACGTTGGCCAGGTTTACTGTCGGGAAGCAAAACTGGCTTGCGAAGCATTGCTTGGAAAGAAAACAGGGTGTCGAAACTGGCCGAGGGCACCTCAGAGTGCGCAGGGTCCTTGCCGTGTGTTTATTTTCTTGTCAAAGGATGCAATAAATACTTTCTGTTAGTACTACGTTCATCAAGAGAAAAAACCTACTGAAATTTTCTCTTCGAATTTTTCGTGAGGGAAGACATTCCCTGACGTTGTGTTATGCGTCTGTGAGATGCAACATCTGTTGTTGAATGCATGATGGAGTGAAATGGGTTTGGATGAAATGCCGTAGTACGTATTTTGGAGACGTACTTGGATCAACTTAGTGTTGGATCAACAAGTATCTGACACTAGAAATAAGTGGGACAACGGATCTTGCGCTGGGCTCAATACTAATGGAGAATATTTTTATCAAAGGTGGATTCCAGTTTTACTTGTGTTAATATGTGATCGTAGTTTGTCTGGTTTTTTTTTAGAGTCGGGTTCAGTTCTGACAATTAATGACTTGCTTGAGTAAATGCCAACTAATATTTAAAGGTTGTTCTTTAGATTAAATCCTGCTGTAGTTGGTCCTGTAGTTGTTATACTGAGAGTAAATATGATATAAACAATTAATTTGGTTCAGTAAGTGTCGATAGAGTAAGCAGGAAAATATCTTTGCCAATCAGATTAAGTTTTAACATCAGAATTCTACATATTAAATGAAAATCAAGATTTAATGAAAGGTTATTAAATGAATATTATTTAGCTTCCAGGATACCATGTTGCGCATGATAACGGAGAGTTTCATTGCATGCACACGTAGCTAAACTCAGTGAGCTGTTTTGCGAACCAAGTAGGATACGAACAGCCTTTTTTGACTTAGGTTTGGTTTGCAATTCTCCTATCCGCTACTCCAAGCTCTGCACTGAAGGAACAGCCCTGTCCGCTTAGAGGTCTACGCTGGAACCACTGAATTACGGTAGAGCCTGGTGCACCCACCACTTCTGGTTTCTGTTGTCACCTGCCTGCAGCTGAAGCCACAAAAAGGTGTGGTTGCAGGAGGCATGGTATGCACGCACCGCAGAGCAGCCTCAGAATAGGGCTTCACAGTTGTTCTCTCGTGACCACTTTGTGAATTTAGAGACTGTTATGGGATTATTGAAGAAACATAAAAAAAATATGAGGGAAACAAGAGCCAAGTGTGTTGGCTGTATGTATCTCTGTGCAACGATCTAACACAGTTAAAGTTGACTTGCAGTGTGGTCCTCAAACTCTCTTAAGCTCAGATTGCTGGTCCACCAGAACGATGAGGAAACGTGTTGGTTTCCTGAAGTGAACCAATACCTACTTCTGCAAGGCTGAGGTTACAGAGCATCATTTCACTCCTCATCTAGGCAGTTGGAACAGATCAGAGCTGAAAGGCTGTTGATGATCCTCCCACATTTTCTGTGCATGAGTGTTGCTGTCAGACAAATGTAGCTATGCATGGACGAAGTCAAAATGAGGAGTTTTTGAGCTGTGAGAAGAGGAGACCTTCGGTCTGTAGTGTAGTGCTGCGTTTGCTCTACCACGGACAGCAGAAGATAGAGCTGCATGAAATACCTTGATTTATGCTGTGTTTTTTTTAAAGTCATACTCTGTTGCTTTTGTTATTTTTTTGGATTAACTGCAAAGCAGTGCAGAGAAACAACTGAAAGCTGTAGCGAGAGGATTTTAATACTGCTATTTTCTCTTGGGGCCAGATGCTCAGCTGGAGTAACGTGAAAGTAGCCCTATTACTATTGGTGAAGCTGTGCCGCTTTACGCCAGTTGACTTTCTGATCCGCGATGTTAGGGGAGCACAATAGAGAGATTAACTTGTAAAGCATCTCTAATGATGATTAGAAATTACAATATGATTAAATTTTTATTAAGCAATTGTCTGGGGTTCTAATAACAGTTGATAATTTAGGCAGGACATTAACTTGCAGCTACCACAATACAAATACGTGTGATTTTAGTCATATTCTAGATAGTGGAACAGGGATTAGCGGAGACACAAAAGTTGGGTATTCTGTAATTCTGGATGTGACAGTCTTTCCGTGTGGGATCTCCTGAGACAGAACCATGCACTGCTCTGCGGGATCATCTTCTCTCTCATGTTAGGTGCAGATTTACCCATTTTCCCACTGATCTTTTTTAACGGAGAGTTTGAGTTAGGAAAGTTCATGGGAGTGGGAGCAGTTTGCAGCCTGTCCTGGCTAGGGCTCGCGGGAATTGCAGTACCGGGGACCGAATCATGGCAGGGGTGAGGCCACCTCTGGGGGGGTTCCTGGGCTGTGTTAGATCTAAACCGATAGTTCTTTTTGGTGAAGGTGTTTCTCCATAGCTGCAAGTAGACATCGCACTGACAAAACTGGGGGGCTCTGTGAGATAGTCTTCTTTCTTTCTCTTCCCGCATGCTTAACCTTGGGAATGGGATCTGGTTAGAAGTACTTTGTTCGTTTGTCGTAATCTGGATGACTAACTGAAGTGTGAAACACAATACAGGTGTGTGGGAAGCTCATCTGCATTGGCACAAAGCATCAAAGTTAATTTATTTCCTCCTGAAATAAGATTGGCATATTAAATGGGGTTTAAGAACAAAAAAATTGTGGAGGTGTAACAAGCATTTCATAAATTACTGCTTGCAGCAAAGTAACTTAGTGCCATGTCTGTTTTAAATGTGTATATTTTTGGAAGGCAAACTTGTCCATAACTGTTGTTACTTTGGGGTCAAATTTTGCTTAACTTGAGGTGCAGTACATGATGTGGTGATTCTTGTATTAGCCAAGTTGGGATGAAAACATAAAACTCTTAAGGAATTCAACATTTTCTTTTCCTGAGACATTACTTGGTCTTAAGTGACGAGTTCCAATCTGGCTCAATGTGACGGATGGTCCCAGAGCGGATCACTTTCTGCCGTGATCAGGTGATGCGACATGAACTCGTTGTATCCTTTCAGTTCTTCCTGGTGAAGTATCCCTAGAGGGAAGGGCCACCCTGGGTAGTAGCCACAGGTGTATTGCCAAATGCCACAAACTTGTAAGTCAAGTCAGAAGAAATCATGAGATTTCAGAGTTTATCTAGAGTTACACTAGAGGGCAGATCCCTTAGGATGTGTTTTTGGCTACATTTTAGGATTTTGTGAATCTTTAGGATTGTATTCTTATATTTAATCGAAAAAAAAAATAGTGACTGAGTTGTTCACAAAATCACTAAAGCTCCTTTAATGATTTCATTTTAAGCAGAGAGCCCGAAGTCTAATGGTATGGAGAACAACATGTCCCCAGAAGGGCATCTACTAGAGATGTGTTGAGACAGAGAGGTGGTGGGCCATGAGAGAGAGGAGTTGCAGTGGCTTAAGACACTGCTATTACAAGCACAGTAGCTAACAGGGGGTACTTTTAGCCTATGGCTAATCCAAGATATAAAAAAATTGGGGTTGAACCTTGAAGAAAGATGTTTAAATAAGCAGTCTTTGCTTTCAGTTTGTAATGAGTTAACAGCAAATTTTATGTCATATCAGCGAAAACTTCTAATTCAGCCCTGCATCTGGGCTCTTGTTTTAGGCAAGTGCATTGGGTTCTGGGAGCTGGTTTTGTTTGTATGTGTTTGTTTGACTTGGGAGTTAAGTGGAGATGAATCATTCTTCTGTTTCAGCTGGACATTCTGAGAACCAAATCGTCTGTTAGCCCGTCTTACTTCTGCACTCAAGTTACTAAGATATTAAGTGCTGCAGACGAATTTTCTTGATGCTGCCCGTTCCATATTCCCCAAAGGAACTGGCTTTCTGAAGTTGACAATCTGGCCATTCTTTTCTTTAGCTTTCATACAGCTTTGAAATTGATGATTAAAAAAAAAAAATCTACTTCAGTGTTTTAGATTTCAAAATTGTCTCTTCAACTCGGAGCCCAAAAGTTGTTGTGTTTTATTGCTACAGTAATAACAGCTTTGCCCTTCATTACAATATAGACTATCCAGTAAACGCCAAAATCAATTTAACAGCATCCTGGGGAGTAAATGCAGTGTTCTAATGATGGAGGTTATAATGGGCTCTGATGTTTCTGGGATGCGAAAAAGTAGTCTTCTTTCTAAGATGATGTTAAAACAAAGGTCTCAAAAATGGCACAACTCATTAGCTAATGGGAGGTTTAAATTGCAGATCTTTTTCTTCTCGTGTTTCCATATCTTTCTTACTGCAGAACTGGTCCTTATTTCAGTCAAACTGTGGTACGAGATGATAGTGCCTCTTGAGTTGTTCTGTGATAGTGTTTTGTCCTTCAGGACTGTGTACTGAACAGTAACTTGCATTGAAGAAGTGTAATTTTTTTATATTTCTGATATATAGGGCATACAAAAGATTCTGTTTCAGGATATCTCTTCTATCACAGAATATTTATTTGAAATTTGCATATGTAGCCTGTGGTTAGTTCCAAATATTTTTTCAAATAGAATAATGTTTCCCCATGCCTCTTAATAAAAATGCAAACCAAAACATATTGCTGATTTCTGTCATACCAGATGGTATTGCTGATTTTTCTTTCTAGTAAGAAAAATTGCTATAGAGATTAGGTAGAAAAGGAAAAAAAATGGCCTTTTCAAAACAGTCAAGGCAAAATAACACTGTTGATGTAGTGATTATTGTTATTAAGAGGACAAAAATGGGGCTGTCATTATGAAGATGTATTCAGAGATTATGCTTAAATGGCTTGTGAAGATCAGATATGTGTGTCATTTAGGGTAATTTTTTGGGTCTTAGTGCTTCATAACTGACAAGTAAGAATGGAAAATGTCTTAATTCAGTGCTACCTGCAGAAAGTGCAATGTTATTAAAATTTGCAATAGAAAAGGGAAAGAGGGGTCTTGAGTTTAAGACATGGGCATTTAGATCTCAGGTCTTGCAGATCTCTGGCAGATTTTCCAGTCTATCTATAGCAAAGTGTCTTTGGGTGGCCAGCAGTATTTAGAGATGGATGAATCAGCTCTGGATGAGTTGTTCTGTCTAGGCAGCACTGTGGCCTGCAGAGACGCTGCCTTGGGTGCAGAAGTGTGCAGATACCAACCAAAGCTACATTCTTTTCTTGACTGGAAGAGTGTGCTCAATAAAGGTAATGTGGGAAAGAAGTCTGCAAAGATAGAGGTGCTCCTTCACACATTCTGTCAGATAATTTGTGCAAAAAATTAAATTTTCTGGACGATACAGGCAAAAAATTTGACATTCAGAAATCTGGAGTGGGCACTTGCTGTATAAACAATTGGTACAGTTTACTTCTTGCTAACAGTATTTCCTTTGTTTGGATGTAAAGCACTTCCTGTCACCCCATCTATATCAATCACTCTGTCAAATGAGGAAAAGAAAAATTTTATAAGGCTGCATTTGTACATTTTAGTTAGCTTCTGATTATATTCCAAATAAAATAGACGCACATTGTTAGCAAAGAAAAAACTTCAAAAAATTAATCATTCATCATCTTCCATTGTTTAAAATAAAAATCCAAATGAAAATTAATTGATTGAGTAAACCCACATGGGCCACATACCCACTTTTTGGCTACTCCAGAAGGAACTACTTTGTCACAAAATGTTATAGGATTTCAGTGAAATCTGGCCTTTAAAGTGCATAAGTTACATGGTTTGAAACTTTAGTACCAAATATAGAAGCTGATCCAGGCTTTAATTTGGATAGGCAAAATTTCAAATGGATCTTGGATTTATTATTTACATGGATTAATGGCTGTAGTTATGCAATGGGTAATGAATTAGAAGCTGTTTTCAAGATAGATGTAATTTCCTTTTTTGTACCCAAAGCACGCTAGTGTTCCTTGGGCAAGCCATCTGCACACGGAGAAAGAGAAATCCTTTCTTTTGGATACTGTACATATTGATGAATGTTTCTAAACTTTTTGCTTCCTCCCTTTTTGTCGGCTTTTATTTCCATTTTGCCTATCTTTAGTATTTCTGTCCTATGGTTTCAGTCCTGCTTTCCACTTATATGTCTCTACCTTGCTTACAACTCCTGTAACTACCATATTTTAACTGTGGTGCTATGCCGAGCTATGTATTGACTTCTCAGTTACTGTTGCTTAAATGTAAATTAATCCTGGCATTGTACTGGTGCTGCTCCCAAGTATTTCACCAGCTTAAAGATTCAGACTCCGTTCTATAGGTAGCATCTGAAGTCCCCCTTAAAGAAAAGTGGTACTTTTTCTGTTATGAGTAGCAACTGTGCTGCATTCCATGTAACCCAGCAGGTACTGTGCGGTATAATCAGTTGGCTCAAATAGGAGCCTCTGTTAGCTTATATCTGCCCTAGATGTATACATGTTGCTGTTTTGTTCAAGGACAGCTCATAACATTAATTTCAAATGTTTAGATTTGGGCTGCTGCAGTTTTTATCATCTAAATGTCAACTGTATGTGACAAACAGAATAATATAAAATATTTTTTTTTCTAATCAAGCAAAAGGGGTGTTGAATTGTTTAATTACTGGCTTTGCCAGCATGCAGATGGGAAGGCTTTTCAGGTAAGTTGCTCATACAAAATGCCTGAAATGGATAGTAATTAACAACTGGCTCTTCATTGGTATGTTAATTACACTGCCATTTGTCCTGGTGCCTGTCCTTGTTTAAATGTTCAGTCACACTGAACTGAAGCGTTCACTTCCTGGCAAACACAGAATGTGTCAGAACAGTTTGACTCTCAGATATATGCAAATATTTTATGGGAAGAGGCATGCCAGTAAATCACTGAGCTGCAAAGAACAAAAACACTGCGTATTTGTATTCCACAGAGGTAAAAGGAAAACCTGTTTCTATGGAATATACAGGCCTGATTTTGAAAAATGGTCTCCAGTACTTTCCCAGTAATAATCAAGAACACAATTTCATGCAAGTAGATAGTTTTAGGGACTTGTTACTGCTGACTCTTTCTGTTAGTAAACGTAGGTGGACATCTGGGTGCTGTTAAATGCCCTTGCAATGCATGTATTTTTAAAACTGTATTGCCTGTAATATCTGGATGGAAAATCAAATTGAACTGGAAATGCTTTTAAAACTCGTGATAAAACTGATTATTTTGAATGCAAGGAGAGTTAAAGTAACTTCTTATGAATAGATCACGTCAGTAGTCTCAGATCTTATTTAACTTACAGTTTAATTCTTTTGAGAATGCAGATTGTCTTCTGTTATTTGGATGGTGCATTGCAGAGTGCATCCCCAATTTCCAGATACTACTGCAATAAGTGAAAACAAACTACATCTGACATGACTCTCCAAGTTATTCAGTAATGTCCTGGACAGGGGCAGGCTGGTAAAGTTATGTGGCTGACCGGCGTGTCAGTATGCAGCTAGTATTTTAATTTGCTAAGCTTCTGTCACATGGAAAGTGGTTAATCTGCCCAATGCACAGTGACCCTCAACATGTGACAGAAATCAACCCCTGAAATTAGGTACTGATTGTAACAGTAGCTGTGGGAAGTGGATTATAGTCATAAAACTAGCTATAAAATGGCACTAGCTACTGTGTGTCACTGCCCTCTGAGTCATGTTTGATCTGTTTATTGACAAAAAATGTCATTGCTGTTGGTACTGCAGAGCCAATATGGCCATGGACGAGCTGGATTTCTGTTGTTTTGTGTCCAACAGGCAAAGTTGCTAGCTCGATTTTTGAGTCCAACTTTAAAGACTTAAAAGTACTGTTAGCTAGAAAAGCTTGGGTTTGAAATTCTAAATTCTTATGTTCCCAACCACTGAGAGGCAGCTCATTTTACAGCAGTCTGTGGAGGCTGGCCCTGTGAGAGAGTTTGGGAAAATAGAGGTCAGTCTGATGACTCCTCCTGTGAGTCATGTTCATGTCATAGTATATGAGGACGCCAATAGTTTCCTCAGATTTAATTTTTTTTTTTTTAAAGCATTCTTAAGAGATTGCCTGGCCTTCTGTGTATAGCTCTGTCACCCTGAAAATGCTCTGCACTTTCTGTAGTGGGTAGTGGTTTGACCAGTAGAAAACAAGTCTGTATAATGAAAACTTCCCTGTATTTTGATGAGATTTTCAGTGGCCTTAGGAATACAATGGCAAATTATTGGAGCTATGTAAAGGTTTCAGCGTTTCTGAGAGAAATGTTCCTCTGCTAATTTGTTTTGTTAATGCTCTCATGTAAAACAGAAAATTTTTCTGGTTTATGTAAAAAAAAAAAAAAAAAAAAAGTTAATTTGCTGTGCGGTTGGGTTTTTGGGAACAGCAATTGCATCTTAGCTGCATTGTATTTTTGCTTACCAGTGAAGGTTTGAAGTATGCATTTTCGTTGTTGAAATTAAAGTAAACGAACCATCGCTAGGAAAGATACCGGAGCATTTTCAAACTGTCTTATGAAGACTGGAAAATAAGAATACTTTCTGAATGCATGGGCGCGTTTGAAAGGTGGACTAAAGTCCTAATAATCATTTGTCAGCTCCTTTGTTGTAGACATCAGACCAAAGTTTCTGTGAAAATAACTTTGGGGGTGTTCAGACCTTCACTGCCTATGAAGCATAGTTTAGATGGAAGAGGTGCCTGCCTGCCCTGCAGGAGGACCGGTGCCTGCGGGGGTGGCCGGGACCTCCCTGCCGCGTTCCTGGAGGTTACCATCCATGGTGCTGAAAGGGCACGGGGGTCTGTGCTCCACCTCGGCTGCAGCACAGCCCTGCTGTAGGTTAAGGCTAATGGAATAGGTTTGAGCCACATCTCTGAGTGATGACCACTAGCAGTTGAGGTGTTGAGGGCGTCTGTTCTCCTGGCTGTCTCATCATGGTGGTGATCTCCCGCAAAGAGGACAGTGGACTGCTGGAATTAAGAATGTCTTAAAGGAACGTAACAGTCTTCCCCAAATGCCTTGTGTTGAGGCCTGCAGAATCCAAACTTCACAGTTCCTACAGAAGTCCTTAAACAATGTGTAATGTCTCTGTAGTGTCTCTGCCAGAAGCTCTCTGCATCTATGCGTTAAGGTTGCGCCAAGTGAAACTGTTTCTCTTGTTACATACTGGACTGGATTCTCACTACGAACAAAACGTGCTAGATCAGACTTGTGTTACGTGGAACCCCTATCCAAAAATAGCCCGTCACAGACATTTTGGAATAAAGGTAAAATTTCCATTATGGATACTTACAGAATAAAACGTCAATAGAGGATTTTTTTCCTTCTTTGTTGTTGATGGGCATTGTGAAGTATGTAGGTTTATACGAGTCTTTGGGGCTCCTTGTAGTTTGTTCAAGCTTGAGGCTTGGTTCTTGAATCATCATGGCTGTTGGTTTTATTTCTTCTAAATTAAACTGAGTGTTTCTGTGCTTGCTGTACTCTGTGATGTCTTCCTGATAGAACAAATGAACCTGTGCCTTTCTGAGATGTAGTAGTCTTCTGGTTAAATATGTCTTGATACTCTTTCAGTCTTCAAACAGGCTAACATCATACATTTCCAAATTGTTTCCTAACTCAAGACTTAATCTTTTTTTTTTTTAATGATGTCGTCCTTCTGCTTCTTAAGCCCTTATAGTGAAAGCTGCCAGTCTGAATATCTTTTGCTCTCCAAAGTTTTCCCTTTTGTTACTTGTGTTTCTCCCTCCAGGTTCCATGCATGTTTTAAAAAAGGAGGCCATGTAAATATGTAAGTAATGTTTGAGGTTAGGTAGCTATAGGATGGCACTGTAAAACAAAATCTTAGTGCTGGGGTACAATACTTTTAAAGATGGGTGGTTTTACTTGTTGGCATTTTGGCTGAGTAGAATCAGTTGGAGATGTGTGAGTGGGTGGAAAGAACATTAACATGAAGTTCTTGCTGAATTATGTTTTGCTTGAGGAAAACTATTCATTAGTCTCATAGCTGGCACATGCCTTTTTATTCCTTCTCTAAAGTAGTATCTGACTACTTTGATGAAAAGGTTGATATGACATTAAGGAATTGGTTCTGCCTCATCTACTGATGATGTGCAAAAGCCTTTCTGCCCTTGGCAGAACTGAAGTAAGACATAGGCAGCGTGCCAGTCCTCACTTTGTTCTAGGAAGGGCATACGTGTGGTAAATGTTTCAGGGTACGCAGAGCCATGGCTCCATCTCTTAGTGTTGTATGTGGAGGTTAATAATGTTGTCTCCGAGTTCAGCTCCAGACCTCATTGTGTCTCCGCCTAAACCCCTTTGTTGGTATTGGTTTTTCAAGACGTTCTTAAGGACAAAATGTTCTTTCATCATTGCTAAATTTAAGATGACTGTGGTAATTTTGAGTAAGAATTTCAGAAACCAATAAATTCTCACTGTGCAGGAAAATTCTTGGCTGTTACAAGCTGCATTTTTCGCTGTTATTGCTGGCTTGCTATCTCATGTCTGAGACCTGACCAGGGAAAGAAGGCTTGCCTTGTGGTACAGGCACTGGACAGGGTTCAGATTTACTACAGACTTCCTACTTAACCTCTGACAAGTAATATTTCCATGCCACAGTTAAGTCATCTGATTTTTGTTTCCATTTCTCTTACCTTCAGTTTGCATGTCCTGTTTATAAGACTGTGTATTCTAGGATGCTTTTTTCATATGCGTCTGTTATAAAATGACATACTTGTAGGAGAGTGTGGAGTGCCTATCCTGGAGAAAGCAGAGGATGCTGCTGCGTTGTTGGGGTTTTTTTGGGTTTTTTTTTTTTTTTTTTGCATTGTGATGTGCTAATTGATAATGTTTTAATAATGGAATTGCAACCACATTTGTGTTAGATTAGCAAAGATTTTTTTCTCCCTTTGGGAAGAAGAGGAGATAAATAAGCAGAATATACAGCTGCTTTCTCCTTGGAAACAGCAGATATTATTTATTCTAGGCACATGAATAACCATTAATTTGTACTTTCTTTATACAGTAGGTATGATGCTGGGATAACGTGCTTTTTAAGTGTCTTGGCAAAATATACACGAGCATAGATGGATAGCTATTTCAGTGCTGAACTACCAACGATCCACCTAGCTTTAAAGTCTTAATACAGGCTTTACAATTTATTTCTTGCTGTCTTGACTTATGGTTGCTTTTGTCATTTAATTTGCCTTTGAAAACACATTAGTTTGTTCTCGGCCAGTTATAGTTGGAATTAAGATTGAGAGCAAAATATTAGTTGCTTCATACACAAAAGAAATGGTCAAACTATATGAAAAATACAGTTACACAGAGTGAAAATTATGAGATAGTTTTCAAGTGTTTGTTGTGTGTTTGAGAGTTGAATTTAAAAAGTAGTAAAATGCATTATATGGGGTATTTGGTTAGTATGTTAACTCGAACTGCTCTTTAAATCAAGTCAATGTGCTGTCACTGGAAGTAAATACATTTTCAGAAATCAAATCATGATTCTTTCTAATGTTGAAATGTAGCGATAAAGTATTTGTGGTGATTTCTTGGTAAGTGCATTTGGCTGCCACCAGTTGTTTGCCTTGTTACGTAGAGTCCGTGTAGTAGCTGGAACTTGTTTGGCATTCAGAGTAATTTTGTATGTCCTTTGTACTTGTCTGTGCTGTTCTTCAGTCAGCAAATAGTGAAGCAAAAAACTTAGTTTGGTCAATATTTACAGACAAATACTCTGTTTTTTGACAAACATCCAGTTTGTTTATAGTGAGATTTTTCAGTATTGTTCTTCACTTCTGTATTTGATGTATCCACAGAACTCTCTGTATACTTTTGGGAAAAAGTGGCTTGTAATGGATGTTGAATCATGTTTAATAGGAATATGGGGACATGGAAAAATAATGTTTTGTTGTTATATGTTTTCATTTATTCAGTAGTTCACTGGTAGAACATCCAGTGAATTCTTGTATTTTGTAATTCTGAAAAAGCAGTAAGAGCATGGCCATTACAGCTGATCACTTCTTGAAAGCCTAGCAGAGCTTACCTGGAAACATAATTTTCTCTCTTATTTTAGAATTGGTAATTTTAAAAAGCAAAGTATGAGACTCAGTATTATAAAAGCTGTTCAGGAAATAGATCTGTGGAGAAGTTAACTGGAAAAAAGTGTTCCAAAATTCATTACAAATTCTTGGGTGTGTAGTAAACCTAAAGTAACACTAAGGAATCTTCTGCAGCACAGCATAGCAGTATCTTGTATTTAGTACATGCCTATGAAGGTGTCCCTTATGCCATAATGTTGGGGTGTTCAATTTGGAGCATTTGTGGGAATGAAAAATTCTAGAAAGTAATGCAAAATATGCAAATGCAGCTACCTTTGAACTTCCAAAAGCCTGTGGGATTTTTTTTTTTGGTTATTTGTAGACATGAAAGATATAATACGTGAAATTACCTAAAAGGCAGAATGTTCTAAACAGCGTAATTAATGATCCTGGGGCAGTGAAAGGTAGAAAAATCACTAAGGCCTTTATTTGTAACTTTTTTTTTGCTTGCAGAAAAATTTGGGGTTTGGGAAGCTCATCTTCAGAGATGAGGATAGCTGCTAATATGGGTTGGTATGTCAGAGCAGTTAAGACTGCAGAAGATGTTCTGAAAGTTGTCCTCTGCCAGAGGTTAAACTGAACACATCCAGATCCCTGATAGGTGCCAGCTGACTGTTATGGGAAGACTGGTGTACTCTTTTCAGGTGGCTTTTCAAGGTCCAGTTCAATTTGAATCTGGAATTTTGTTATCCACAACCCTCTTCCATGGTCTGAAGGCTGGACTATAGTGCTTCATAAACTGGGCCTGGAGTTTGGAAAAATAATGGTTTGGACTAATAGATTACACAAGCAGTCTATACACTTGTACATCTTGTTTGAGTCATATGAAGTATTTGATCCTCGTCACTGCTATGGGGAAGTGAGGTTAGCTGTTTTCTCCCATCTCTAGAGAAAAAAAAAAAAAAAAGAAATGTTAATCTGAAAATCTCCTTTGACTTACTGGAAGTTCAGTAAGGGATAAAATGAACTGAATATTTGATACGCAAGGCTTGGGCTGGGTTTTCAAAATGTAGTTAAATGTGTTTGTTTTCTCCCTGCAGTTTTTAGACAGAGAATATTGCATTAGAAATTGTGAGAAAAGGGAGAAGTACTAAACCACAGCCTGTTTTTAGAACATGTTTTGTGATGCATAGTGATATTCGTTTTAGGGTGTTTCAAATAAATATTCTTATTCTTGGTAATAAATTGGGATGTGGAAACACCTGAAAGGCCAATTAATTATTGTAACATCAAATAAGCATCATTTGCTTGTTGATCAAGCAGAACTGAAGTCATTAATGCTATCAATAAAATACTGTTTAATGAAAACAATAGCATTCTGATTACCCAACAGTGCCCAAGGACACTGTAAATATACTGATAATTAAGTATTTGGTAATGCAAGTTGCTGTTCTGAATGAAATTTAGAATTAACATACCCTTCTGAGGGAGACTTAAAAAAAAATCTTTGTAATAAATAATAAAGGCATTTGAAGGACATGGGTAAGTAATTTTCAATGAATAATTAAATCAGAGTGGTCTAAATTTTACATCTTTGTAGCTGGACTACGTTGTTCCTGAGCTTTCTGCAGCTGGCGGGGAGTGGATGTCTCTGTATGTGTGGGTGCGTCACAGAGGCCTCAGGTCGTTGACCCCAGTATGGTCAGTGGCTTGCAGGGCAGCTCATGGGCTACCACCACAGCAGTAGTGATTGGTTTAGTCTGATGTAGTTTGACAGTCACCACTTCCTCAGAAAGACTTTGTGCAGTTCTTTCATAGTCTTCCTTACCAGCCCCTCCATGACTTGGCTCAATAAGATGACTACCAGAGATGATTTCTCCTGGTGATTGACCCATGCTCTGTTGCAGCAGGCAGGTCAGGTGCAAGATACCACTTCTGTCTTGGTCTGGCTCCTTGGATTTTCACATTTTTAAATTTAGGATAAATTTTATAAATACTTGCACGAGTCAGTGAACTTAGACAATGCTTACAGTGCTTGTCCACCTCAATGAAAATGGATTATGAGGATGTTTATGTGAAACACAAGAGGAGAACTCAGTCACAAAAACATCTCTGCTCATTATTTAAGAAATATCTTGTCAAAGTTCTTCCAACTTGAACCAAAAGTTACTGTCATAAATACTGCCTTGCAAGCTCATGAAATCTGATAGCTGACTTCTATTGTAGTTAACAGAAAATATGGACAAGAATCAAGTGATGTTGGCTCTCAAGTCCCATAAAATGACTTTCATGTGAATTCTGTGCATTTCTGGGTAGAGAGGAAAAGTAAGATAGTCGAGAGGCAGCTTTGGATTCCTGGGAAAGCTAGGCTACCCCTGATCTGCATTTGGTTAAGATCAATTTTGGTCAGCATTGTAGGCAGATTTATTACCCATTACCTTTATTTCATTGCATATTTACAGCAATTCAGTATGTTTTATGTAGTTCATAGGAGTTTAGCGCACTGTCACCTTGTTATGATGTAAACTCTGGAGAACCACAGTATTGATCTCGGTGGGGTTTTTCTAGTATATACCATTGTAAGTGTTTTAATAGCAGTTTCAAAACAATTTCTGCAAATTGATGGTTGAACCTGTAAATGAACAAAATAGATTTGCAATCAAGCACTGATATTTGGTCGAATTCTAAACCAGCTTCTGTTGCTGGAAAAAAATTGCTAGATAGACTTTTTGATAGAAGATAATAGAAGTAGTATTTTAAAATAAATAATTTGAAGATGAGTGAATAAAAATGAAGTCTCAAATGATGACATAGTAACTGCTCAATAGTTTATCTGCACTCATTGTTATTTATTTATCATAAAGCAGTTGCACAGGAATTTATAAAAGGACATTAGCTTGTAAACATCTTTGGACAATTATCTCGTAGAACGGGAAAATGAAACAAGATGAGGAGTTTGGGGAAGGACAAATAGCAATGATGATATAAAACTAGTAATCAGGGATCTAGAGCAAGGGCATACTATGGAAGATGCTGGATTTGATTGTTAAGGAAATAAATTAACAGTGATAGTTGGCTAATTTCTTACCTTTGTAGAAGAAGAACACTTGAAAAATGTTGTGTCCCCTGCTCATGGTGCAAGAACTGGCTGTCCTGTCCCAAGAGAAAGATTTTTCAAGCCCAGCGTGCCTTTTCCAGCACTGGCCAAAAGCAGGTGCTTGAAGGAGTATAAAATCAGAGTAAGCATGTATGGTGCTTCCCCTGGGTACCTTCCCACCCTCCAGCCATGTGTGACTCAGAGGCTTCCTGAGCCAGGCATGACATTTTGTATTTTGTAGTACTCAGCGGATTTCTTTTCCACGGTTTTGGACAGGCTCTACTAAAACCTGTATAAACTTCTACCCTCCACAGCTTCCCATTGCAGGGAGTTTGGGGCATCCAGAGATAGTCGTGACTGGTCAGGAAGGCTTGGCAAAAGTAGTAAGGGTGTGGGAAGATCAAAAAGGAGAAAAGGGGCAGGTTGTGGGACAGTTTGATGGTAGCTGAAACAGTTTCATGTTGCCCTTGAGGCGTGGACAGGCTTGGGGTGGCTCCCGAGAGGGGACAAGCAATGCAATGGGAGAAGGAATCTAAGTTTAGCTGTTCTGTTTTATATATGTAGTCATGAGGACGGCCAGCAAGGGACATGACATTGAGCAAGGCAGGAAGTGAGGAATGGTTGGATGAGAGGGTTTTTCTTTCTGTGTAGACAGAAGTCCAATCTCAGCAAGTCTTAGCAATGCGGAGACAGATGCGACAGAACTTGGACATAACTGGAATCACAGTAAAGCTGATCATAGAATCATAGAATCACTTAGGTTGGAAAGGACCTTTAAGATCGTCAAGTCCAACCGTTAACCTAACACTGCCAAGTCCACCACTAAGTCATGTCCCTGAGCAGCATATCTACGTGTCTTTTAAATACCTCCAGGGATGGTGACTCAACCACTTCCCTGGGCAGGCTGTTCCAGTGCTTGACAACCCTTTCAGTGAAGAAATTTTTCCTGGTATCCAGTCTAAACCTCCCTGGCGCAACTTGACACCTTTTCCTCTTGTCCTATCGCTTGTAACTTGGGAGAAGAGACCAGCCCCCACCTTGCTACAGCCTCCTTTCAGGTAGTTGTAGAGAGCAATAAGGTCTCCCCTCAGCCTCCTTTTCTTCAAACTAAACAACCCCAGTTCTCTCAGCCGCTCCTCATAAGACTTGTTTTCTAGACCCTTCACCAGCTTCGTTGCCCTTCTCTGGACACGCTCCAGCACCTCAATGTCCTTCTTGTACTGAGGGGCCCAAAACTGTACCCAGTATTCCAGGTGCGGCCTCACCAGTGTCGAGTACGTGGTGCGGTGTTGTGGATTGTTTTTTTTAACTTGCACGGAAACAAACTGAGAGTTACCCAGTTGGCTCTTTGCTTTTCTACGGAGCAACAAATCTTACTAAACCCGTTTAACAATTAGTGATAATCTTGTGGGGCAGGGCCATGTGCGGGTGTTTTGCCTAATTCAGTATTATTATGCTGGGCTTTAGTGTAGTTTTCGCTTGCCTTGCAGCTTCCACTTTACCTCCTGGTGTTTTACTGGATGAAATACAGCAAGTGTTCTGTTTTAAAATGGAAAAAAAATGTCCTGTACATGAATTTCTAATTGAATGCCAACCAAAACAAGCTAAATGAAACAGACTTGTTAAATGAAGAGTTAATGGACTGAGCATGATCTGTCTCTGAGAAACTTGAAGGAAAGTCATTACACTTTATTATTTTTTCATCGTGTTTGTTTGCTCAGGCTGGGCGTGTGCTTCTACAGTTTGTGTGAGTTCATTAATGGGTTAGCTTTGGCCACTTCTGCATAACAGAACAGCCATATATGGTATTTGCTAGTTCTGATGCTAAGTAAAAATTATGGAAAATAACTTTGAATGTTACCTTCTGTTTCTTGCACGCAACTTACAATTATGCAGTTATTTTTGGCACGTACAAAATGTCAGAGGAGGAGGGAGGATCACCATTCATTTCAAATGGAAATGATGCATAGTTTGGGGAGCCTAATTTTTTTGTAATTTATTTAGTACTTTTGCCACGTGTCACTAATAACATCAATAAAACCAGGGCAAAATAAGGCAGAAAACAGTTCAGTGAAGAATTGCGTTGTATCAATGCATGATCAAGTATATAATGGCCTAAGACCAGGTAGGGTCACATTCAGACAGCATAAAAGATCCTGCTGCTGTTGACTGCAGTTTCACTGGGACCCTTCATGTAAGCTAAGGATCTGCCTCTCTTCTTTTAATAAAGGTTCTATCAGCCCTGAAACAGCCTTTCAAAGCCAGATTTTCATCCTCTCTGCAAACTGGCATTTTACAGTGGCTGCCCTACTTCCCTGCCCGATTTGCATGTGCACTTTCCCACCTGTGACTATTTATACCTGTGAGACTTGCCAAGTGTTGGAGGCTCAGGTTGTGTTTTCAATGCAAGGCTAGTCCAAGTCCTTGGATTTGCTTCTAGCCCGCTTTTCAGTGCACTTCCAGACTTCAGATACGAGAAGTGCTTTTCTTCTGATGTGTCTGTCCATCGTAATCGTCGTGAAGACCTAGGCACTGTTCTGCTTGAGTTAAATCCCCCAATTCTGCAGTGAGAAAGATTTTTCAAATTTTAGAGGCAGGGCAGGTGCCTAGGTTCAGGTGACGGTCCTCAAGTTCATTCTGCAGTGAAGATACAAGCCTTGTTTTAATTCTGAGGGGGTTTATTATTTTCTAAGACAAGAGACACGCTTTCAGAACAAGAGCCATTAAGGCCTCTTTTTTAATCTTCCCTCCTTATTTTGAATTCCAGTAACCTCTTTTTCTTGAGGGGAATGGTCATAGTGTGGCGGGACTTGTCAGCAGTCAGATGTATTGGCTTATTAGGGGGAGTACAAGAAATAGTTCATCTAAGCCAGAGGCTGAATAGGTTGAGAAGAGATAACAAGGAATTATGAATGAGAAGTGGAAAAATAGCCAGGGAAAAATGCATGGGCATACGTGAGAAGGTGAATTGGTGCCATGCTGTTTGTCAGGAAGATAGGAGGAATGAAGAAGCAGCTACCCTTTCCCTTCTTCCCAACCTAACCTTAGGTAGTAATGTGCGTCTTCTGTCTGTGCTTCAAGTTGAATTTTTAGTCTATAACAATCTCTGTGGTAGGTGCAGAGGTGTGACTCCAGGTCTTCCTGTGGATCATGCTAAAGGCCATTCTGAGTTTATTCAGTTGTATATGGGATGTTGGTCATTCAGGCTGAGGAGGCGTAGGCAGTGAGCACGAATGTGGTCCGCATCCTTTTGTTATGCCCTGACGTCTGTGAAAATTGTTGTGCCTCGACCATGGCATAGATCTGGATGAATGGAATTACCAGACATGACTGGAATGAACAAGGTGATTAGCATGAAAATTGAAATTAAAAGTAAGAATTATTGTCAAAGTAGCATTCAAAATCACTTACTGTATGAAATCATTTTTGGTGTTACAAATCATAAGATTGACATTTCCACAGCTGGGTTTTTGGGTGCCATGCTTTCTGCATGCCCAGTTTTGGGTGGTTCAGAGCACCCTGATTTTCAGTGCCACTTGCTCATCCTGCAGGGATCTGTCTTGCATTGTCCCTCAAGCTGAGCACTTAAAGCAAGAGTTCCCCTAAAGTAGACCAAAACTCTCTTTGTCAAGGTCTACTTCTAATTCTCTGTCTGCATCCCGCCTTCTTTTGCACATCCCCGTGGTGTTGTTGAACTACAGGGCACGGAAAAAAGTATGGTTTGTACCGAGATTCCAGGACTCCACAGATGGGTTGTGTGGACACAACAGTGAAGTGTGGAGGCACTGTGGAGGATTTCAGCGCTTTGGCTTCAAAACCTGCTCTCCCAGTCTACTGATGGGACGTATGGTGGAAGTCTCTTAGGTTTGTTACATTGCCCTAACTTCGGCATCTCCTCCAGAGTCACAGCAGAAGAGGCAGTGGGCATGATAACTGGATCTGGCCTCTAGACCACCAGTTAGGCCACTGTCTTAAATAGTTGGTCACTGCCTCTGCTGAACAGTTGGTCCCCCCAAAATGATCAGCTTAATCACATCATCTGCCCCCCCTTCATGTATACTTAACGTTCACCTGTGATGCAGATGGATGATAAAGCTTTGATTTTAATCTTTAAAAAGGGAGCGTTTCTCTAGTAACTATTTACAGTATGCCCTAATTTTTCTTCAAGATTACGGGGGGAGGCCCCCCTCCCCCCCAAAGTACAGGGCATCTTGGTGGAGGGGAAATTTTAAAATTAAGTAGGATTTATATATTATTCATAAAAGCCCTCCCTATCTTAGGAGCTGTTTCCAGAAGCTAAACGGTTAAAGTAGAAAATGTTAGTAATTTTGCTGCAAATAAATTGATCAGTATGCAAGACGGTTGTCACCGGCTGAATCATGGTCCACAGTTAAGGTAAACAGATCTGTGATGACATTTTCTGAGCAGAATACCAATGCTGCTACATTTCTTCCCAGAGGTTTCTGACACTTCTTATATGCGGATAAAATTTCTCTCCAAGAAGGTTTTGTTCACAGGAAAGAAATAGCATCTTTGTAAGAGTCTTCCTTAAAGGTGGGATTTATTGTATTCCCTGATTTATTTGTTATCGTAATTGTGTTAAGAGCATGGAAAGGAATGTTTTTGCTTTTCTGCATATCCTCTCTGTACAGTAGATCTTTCTGATGTGGAGTCTATTTAAAGTATCTGGCAATGGAATGCAAGTAAAACAGTATTAACAGAGTTATCAGTAACAATGAAAATGCTTTATTTTTTCTATTCTCTGAGGGTGAGTTCTGTTTTATAATCTCTGTAGTTAGCATGTAAAAGCAGTGACTGAATATACAGCTAGATTTTAGCCATAGGTGTTTCTGTGAAATATTTTTGGCTACATGATGGCTTCATATTTTCATTGGCATATTCTAAAGTATGAGATACGATTTAGTTTATTCTTAAATATCTCTGTGCTAGGCAGAAAATCCCCTTTGCAATTGACTGCAATCAAAACCTTTTTGCTGAGACACATCTAACTCTCATATGACTTCAGGGTATGGAAAAATACAGTTTCCAAAGAAGTTTTTGAAATCTGCATTCTTTAAACATTTAAAATCTCTGTGTACAATGCTGTTCACGGGAGAGGGCACGTTCGCAATTCTGTATTTAGCCTTAGATCCACATTTACTTGGAGGTGATTGGCATCTCAGTCATTCTATGGATTAGCAGCTGGAAATCTGTCACATTTGTATCGGTAAAAGTAGAATCTTGTTCGTTTAATTGGATGCTGGTTTCTGACTTTAATCCCGTTTATTACAGTAGATACTGAAGGATAAAAGAGCCCTGTGGAGAGCATGCTCGGTGGTACCTGACATGTAATAGCAAACCTGGAACTGGTCGTTAAAGTTAATGTCGGGGATTCAAAGTCTGTTGAAGTCGGTGAAAGCATTTCTCCAGTAAGTTTCAGGTTTAAACCTGGCCCTGTCCCTGTCTGGCACGTGTGGGTGAGAGGAGTCTAGCTTGGGATGCCTGAGTGGCTGAAAATAGTGTGCTTAATAGGGCCTTTTGTAAGACGGACTTACAAAGTCTTGTCATGCACAGCATCTGGTTGTATTTCAAAGCTTCCCAGCAAGATGTACGGCTGTGGTTTCTGTAGAGGAGCGGAGCAGGAAATGCCATCTCCAGAGTGATGCAGGCTGTGAAGACACCTGGCCAAAGAGCTGCGTTTCTCTGGGGGGTGTCTCAGCAAGTCACAAATTTGTGTCAGAGATGCGTTAGAGCTGCGCTTCAGGCGATGGATCTGAAGTGGGGCTCAAGATTTAAAGTTTGGGCTTAAGAGCCATGGTTTAATTATTCTCTCTCTAAAAAGAGAAGCCCAGGTTCATCCTGTTGCACCGTCCAGTAATTCTCGCTGTGATTGTGGTTCACGTCACTTTCAAAGTATCCTTGTGCAGCATTTAGCTTGCTTTTTGTGTTTTGCTTTGTGAAGTGCACAGTAGCTGTTTTTTGTAAAGATCTCTATAGCAAAGTTTGAGATGAACATGGAATTTATTGGGAATAAATCCCTGTATTTTATCCCTATATTTTTAATGTACATTTGCAGATTCTCTTTTATTTCAGAAAGATCCCTGAATATTTTGGGGATGACCTACATGCGGTGCTGGAGGAAAGTGTCATATCCAAGCTGGGAGTGTTCAGCAGTGATATTAACTCTGGACAGAAATGGAGGGACTAATTCTTCTGCTTTTACATTGAGCACTGACAGTGTCCCTGGATTAGTGTGGCTCCTCAGGGATCCCCAAGATGAACATGAGTATTAGTGGCAGGATCAGGCCTGCGCCCAGGCATGACAGCGATAAGACAGCTGTTAGGTGTCATCTAACTGGAAGAATATCCACTAAAGATTGTGAGTGTTGTGCTGGGTTTTATTTTAATAGCATTTCTGTGTTCTTTGGCAGATCTCTAGCTAACTTTCTAACTTTGAAATTAAATATTGCATGTATTTTTGCAGCAGAAAAGTTATTTCTATTTGACACTAAGGAATTTCTTTTAAATAATTTTTTTCAGAACACTGCCTTGATGGTTATAGATTATTTTCATGAACATTGAGCCTGACCTTGTTTTACTTTCTGGACATTATACCCTTATGCTCATGTTTCAATTTTGGGTAAAGTAAGCAACACTTGTTTTATTTCTGTTGACAGAAGGAAAGTCTACTCTCAGAAGGTCCAATCTCAGAAAGAGAACAGCTTGTTTCCTAATATTCATTGCTGCTGAAACACTTCTGTGAACATGAGTGTTAACGTGTGTCTGGACGTGGGTGCAGATGAGCCTGGAAATGTGATCTTTATGATTGTTGACCCAGCATGTGGTTTTTTTTTTTTTTTTTTTTTTTTGATATATATAACCAACCTGACACCTGCTTCTGCAGTGCTGGGCCTTCATACTAGTTTATGATACATCAGAATAGCTTCATTTACTTTCAAGGGGCTGCGGCTATGTCTGATGCACACTTCTCTCTCTCTCTCTCTTTTTTTTTTTTTTTTTTTTTTTTTTTAATGGTAATAGGCTCCCCAGAATACCTCTCTACCACAGTATTTCTATCTGAGATTCCAGTCTATGGGTGTCTTTTTTCCTCTGTCTCTCTTGTTTTCTTCCCGGAGCATGCACAGACAGGTAACTTCTCAGGTGGTTAGTCAGAGAAGCAGCTGACTGTTCCGTCAGATTTTTCTTCTGGTTCTGCCTTCCCAGATTGGCCCTCATTTTTTGAGGTAACATGTTTCTACTTTTCTGACCAGCCCTTTTTTATCAATGTAAAAACATCATCAAAGATCTGGTCCTTTTAGATGCTTGTGGATGTGTAGAGATGGAAGTAATTTGGGAAGCAGCTCAGATTCATTCCATCATCTCCCCAGCAGTTCTTGCCGCCTGCAGCAGGGAGCTGCTCCATTTGTGAGTATAGTTTTTACAGCCACAATCTAGTGCTTATATTTCTGTGCAACCATGCAACTTTGATATGGCTTCCAAGACTCAGTTGGCTGCAGCTGAGCAATGGGGTCACTTTGTCAGCTCTGTCCCTGAATTCCTCTTGTAGTGCTCTGGTGTCACTGTTTGTACACTGAGACAGTGTGCGAGGTGCTTCGCTGCTTCTCTGGATGCTCTCGCTGAGGCAGGTCAGGTTCTGGGTGCTCCGTGGTGGTGTTGCCCTTGGAGTTGCTTTCTTTGCTGTATTTGCTATGTGGCTTGGAAAAGAGCCAACCCTCCTGGTTTCTCCATCTGCAGAACTCTAATTCTGTTGTGTCAGGAAAGAAATCTTGGAAAGCTGACTGCTTTTGTTAGCAGTGTATGTGCACCCTCAAGGGTCTTATGAAAGCTGCCGTAGGTCACACAATGGCTGGTGTCTCTTTGGCATGGGAAACTCTGAAGTGGAAAGGTAAATTGAGTGTCTTACACACTGATGTATGTGCAGGTCTGTCACACCTTCAGACTGTTGCGTAATGGAAAGTGTTCCGATTTGAAGGGCCTGAAGCTTTCCTTCCTCTTAGTTGAGCTTTCATGTGGATTAATGTGTGTGGATCCCAATTTTTTTTTTTTTTCCTTCTTATGCTTATATCTTGGAAATGGAAATTTTTGAAGAATCCTTTTAGAGCAGTCAGCTCAATGAGCTTGGTTTCCTTCTCCCAGGACTGTGAAGGCATATTTGAAAGCTATTTTGTGTAAGAAGTTACTTTCTTCATTGCGCTGTTTTTGATGTGCCCTTCTAGAGATTCAAAATACCTACGCAGTAACTCTTCAGCTTATACCTGGGTAGACAGATGATCTATTTGTTGCAGAATGTTTTCTTGCAGGTGTTTTTGGACACTGATATAGCTGAGCCTGTGGTTTGGCCATTGCTCTAGCCTTTGGGGTTTTTTTTTCTTATAAAAATACATAGTTTCTGTTTTTCCTTACTACTTGAAACTTGCTAATTACCCTTGCCTCTCATGTCTTCATACATCAAAGGCTGAACATAAGAGTAGAAAAACAACTCATTCTGCCTAGCCACAACCACCTAAACTGGACATCTGATCAAAACTATCTCTCTAGGTCTCCCTGAGTTGTCAGTGGCAAGACCAAGGGACCTATACAAAGAGGTTTACTCAACCTGTTTTGGATGCACCTCTAAGCATGGGATGCATAGTAGTGCAAGGATGGTGCTTTGTTTCCCTTCTAGTGATATATAAAGTTACCTTAAATAATTAGCTTTGGCTTTTAGACTTTTAAGAGTAGATGAATCCAACCCTTGGCCTGGTTTTTCATCATCTTTGTTTTAGATTGAGGAAAATGAGGTTACAAGAATTTCCCGTCACAGTTACAAATCCAGTTACAAATTACAAAAACAAAAGGTATTGTTTTTACTCTCTTAAAATACTGCTCAGAGTTGATCTGAAATTGTTTTACAATGACTGCTTTAAAAAAATCTGATCTCTGTGATGATCTATACTGAAATGTGTTTCTGAGTGACAGGGACACTTTGCAGATAGATTTATTACGGTTTTTACCATCTGCTTGAATAAATGAGTGAGCAGAGCATTTCAAAATGACCTTCGGTTCTATCCATGAAATGTGAGTTTGTATGTTCGAAGTGAATTATTGGCATTAGACCACTAAGGGTGCTTGTTCTGGAAATAGTGATTTACTAGTTGTTTGGATGCTCATGCTTTTATTTGTATGGAAATATGCTAATATACATTAATGTAGTGTTTCCACATAGCAGCAGTTTTAGACACAGCAGGACTTTCCGTGGTGTGATGTTGTAGGCAGAGGTCTCATTGCTTGTCCTTGCACACTTTGTTGAAAAATATTGGATGACTACTTTGCTCTGTTGCTTTTTAGTTGAAAAGGAGTTAATAAAAGTAAATGTACTAGAAGAAATTCATGAAATCAGCGAACAGATAAAATGTTATTATTTGAAGTGCATAATGTTGCATAATGGATTTATATAAAAAGTGGCAGACATGAAGTGCTCTCCAGACATAATGAAAGAACATGGATTCCTTTTTCCATAATTGAAGTTCTTTTGTACTTATCTGTTGGGGAAAAACAGCAGGATTTTTTAACATATTTGCTTTCCATTAGTAAATATATTTATAGCTCCAGATACTCTGCCAAGTTTTAAAAAAAAAAAGAAAAGTTGGAAGGAGAATGCATTTTCTTTCAAGATAATTAAATGTTGTGACTGTAGATTTTACCTCCAGAGTGAGTAAAGTATATCTGCATTAAAAAAGTTTTAATCACTCACATAGTTTACAAGAGTTGCACAGAGGCAAAACATGCTTAATCCATGGGATAGGAGAAGAGGGTATAAATACATTATATTCCACTTTTCTTTTTTGAAGTGTAATGAACTGTTATAAATAGGTTGTAAAAGTACTTGCCATTAGCGGTCTGAAAACTGCTGCGTAAGGTGTGCTCTTGCTGTTCCTCAGATCAAAGTTTTGAGGTCTGAAGATGTCATCAACCTGTGGCTATACGCAGAGCACTGGCAGAGGGATGAATATCAGCCTGGATTTCGGGCTCGATTCTGCTCTGCAAGGCACCACGCAGAAATACAGGAAGCCTTGGAGCTCTGCTAAGTTCAGTCTGGTCCTCCGAATGCCACCAGAATATAAATAATAAAAAAACAGTGTCACCTGATAATTCATCCCTGCTCTAAACTCTTAACCTCCCTGGCAAACTGAGAAGTTTTTGAAGTTTTATTTGACTTGGTACCCTGGTACCATGATCCACAGCTTCATTTGTCTTGGGAATTCAGCTCTGCATTTCTCTACAGGGCAGTTTAACTGTTGTAAAAGGTTGTTGGCCTTCATCTGACAGCACCTCTGAGAAGTAAAATTAGAACCATTAGGTAAATTGAAATACAGAGGCACCTACCTGCGATTCTTTCTGTCTCCTGAGCCACTTGTAATGGCTGTTGACAGAACTGGGCTTCTTTTAAGGGAACTATGAATCTGCTGGTCTTTGATAGGAGAGCTTTACTTTTCCTTAGAAATAAAAAGGAAAGCTTTCTCTGCTTATTTTTGAAAGGGCCTTTCTCTAATGCTGTCATCACAGGTTTGTCCTTGAAGGTAATGGATTAAAGGATATTTCCCCCCCACCACCCCATCTTTCCCTACCTCTGCATTACAGAAATGGCATCAGATATTCCTGGCTCGGTGGCCTTGCCGGTGGCACCAATGGCAAGTGGGCAAGTGAGAATGGCAGGATCCATGCCTTCCAGAGGAGGAAAGCGCCGCTCTGGGTGAGCCATTTCTTTTTTTTCAGGTCTGAAACTGAAATGACTGGTATTGAAAAACAGAAAATGTACCTATATGTGTATGTTTCTTATGTAATGTTTATGTGTGTAAACTACTTTATGGCATTGGTCACTGATGTTTTATTTTTCTCTTCAATGTATCTGCTCTTCCTGCAAGATGAAACTTGCTGATAAGTGTGGTGTTTGTTGTTTTGCATGCTTCAAAAGACTTTCAGGTTTGGCAAAGCATCCAGAAACGGAGTTTGGATCCTGAGGCTGTCGTACATGTAATGAATGCGTATTGCTTACATCTGTTTAATCTCAAAAGGATTTATCATGTGAATAAAGGTAGCAAGATGTGTTCTTTACTTGTACATGCAGACTTATCCAACTTCATCTGAAGTTTGGACTTGGAATCTCTCAAATAGAGGCCTTCTGTTAAAAATGTTTTCTTTATAGTCCCAGCTACGGAGATAGCACAAGCAGCCACTCTTCAGAGGTTGTGGTCTGTGATGTTCTAGGACTTACTGGAAATGCAGCATAGTCTGCTTCTGGGAGAAAGGGCCTAAATCAAGTTCAGCCCTTGCACTAGCTTGAGGGCTCTTCTGAACAAAAAAAATTTGTTTTATCCAACTTCAGAGGTTGGCGTGGTGTAGGGCTAGTTTTCCCACATCAGATTGCAACTGTGCATCTGTGGCAACTCATACTAATCCTCTGTGTTAGAAGAAAAGTGTAGCAAGAGCTGCAGAAGGGCAGAAGACTACTCTCTAGTATTAACAAAACCCCCGTTTTTACCAAAGGTTGATCACAGATAATGGTCTTTAGGTGATCCTTTCTCAGAGATATCTGATCTGAGAGTGTCTGCGAAAGAGATTGATTAGTCTTATATTTAGCCCTAAATATGACAGTGGTAGGGCTTAACAGGATTGATAGTGTGAGTAGAATCTTCACTGATGGACACCTAAGAAGACATTATTCCTTGAGAGCGCTACTCTAGGGATTGTTTGCCAAGGTACGTTGCCAGTTTTAGGTGTCTGCTCAAGTAACAGCGCTGGAGTCTCAATCCTGGAATGAAGTAACAAGGGAGAGGGTGGACCTCGCCTTGGATGCAGGGCTAAGTTGGTCTGACATGAACATTCAGGATGGTTGTTCCGAGGGGGATTCCTTCAGACAGGACAATTTGGAGATTTACCGCCACTGAGTGCGTGCTTCATATGCTGAGCTAACTGTATGAAATTGGTCTGAGAAACTCCTGAAATATGTCTTTGACAGGCATCACATTTTTATTTTGAAACTGATGAAAAAGCCTTTTCAAACTTGTACTCAAAAGAGAAGACAAAGCATTAACATATTTTCATTGCTACATAACGTATATAAGCTTTTGTACTTTTGAGTTGCAGCGTAGTTGATCTCTTTTTTGATCATAAACCATGTTACTCTGAATACCAGTTTGCAAATTACTGTTACCAAGGGTTGGTGCTGCTGTCTGTGAAATCTTCTGATTATATTAATTGGTGTTAATTGAAAGCTATGCTTTAACTGTTGCATTTTAAGTATCATCTATTTGCGAGAAAGTGGATTGGGGGAGGGTGGGAGGAATACAAAATCAAATTATTTTAAATGTATTTAACATGCAAAGTCAGTGAGTAAGTTAGTATAGATTTGCTGTTATACCCAGACAGTGGTATTTTATCTGTGCACCGTAGCTCTGAACTAATAGCCCTTCCCCAAGCCTGAGCTGAGGGTGCATTTTTTTTTTATTGTTCAATGTGTATGTATATAGACCTTGAGGGAAAGAATGCCTGCTGTGTCTAATGCCTCCTAGCTTCTCTTTGAACAAAGTTGCAACTAACACTTGGTCCTTTCATTACTGTCCTGGTGATACATCTTTGTACACCTAAATCCTTGGGCATTTTAGAAATGAATGCTCTGTGTCAAAGATAAAGGAATGTAGCTAGTGAACACAGTCATCTTTTCCAGCTTCGGTTATCTCTGAAAATTGTTTCTTTACTTGTAATTGCTGAGGCAAGCTGGCAGAATAATTGCTGTATGGACTTGAATGTAGATCAGTTTAAACTCATTGGCTATCCAGTAGGTGTTTCTGCCGTGTAGGCATTCAGGGCTTTCAGCTTCATTGACAGCTCAGAAAAATATTTTTTCTTTCTATATGTTATAGCAAGTACTTTATAGAAAAAAGTGACAGCCTAGTAGCACATAAGATAATGCATTGCAGTGGTCAATGACTACCTTAGATAAATGTAATGTCAATTCTTTATTTAATGTGGTTTTTCTTTAGGCTTTGCTGTAATAGAGGATATCGGGCTTTTTTACCTTCCTAGGTAATCTGTACTTGGAGAGGGAGGGTTGGTGGGGTGTTTTTGGTTGGTTTACAGATGCGTTGGGTTTGTTTCAGTTCAGCCTATAGTCTTGTCTTTTCTCTGACCCAGAACTGTAAGATACCAGGAGGAAGAGACCACAGCCCACCAGCCTCCCTCCCCGGGTGTACCCCCCTACATTGCACTGAACAAAGGGCTGTAGTACAGATCCCCATCTGCCTCTCAGCTGCATCTGCTCCTGGTCATTCCTGCCTCCCCCCTTCCTGTGCTGTATAATCATGGCAAGCCATCTTTTGACATTTCTTGGGAATTTTACATAATCATTTTGTTGCAATGTACAAATCCTCTCCCATCTCAATTTTTTAACCTGTGCAGGACCACCTTGTTGAAGAGGGTTTTTTTTGCATGAAAATATTTCTAATTAAAAATAAATATTTTTTTTTAATATTTTTGTCACGGTATTTATGGTACCCACACATCTTTTGAGGAAAATATATTCTAATAAGTACCTCATACATCAGGCCTTTTCAAGATTGACATGAACAGTATGAAAGATGAAAACAAGATTTATATGCTCTCTCTTCAAAACAAAAGAGCATAGTGCAGCTCTTTTTTAAAGTCTCTTTTTAATGGAAATTTTAAATGAAGATAAAAGATACTCTTTCTGAAACTTCTGAAATGATGTCATTTGTCTTCTTGGAGGCTGCTTCTACTGTTTTGCTAATGTGCAATATATTCTATCTGAACAGAAGATCTTATCTGTCAGGATATGAGGAGTTTGTTGGAACATTATTTTTATGTCTTCTGTTGTGTTCCGCTAAAGGTCACAGCTGATTCCCTACCTTTCACTCTGCCTTGCTGTAAAGCAGACACGGTGGTTCAGGCAGGACTTTACACCTGACTTTATACCTGAGATTTTTTTCAGGTTTTGAAAGGTTTTTTTCAGTTTGCACAGTAAAATGTGAAATTAGGAAACATGTTTATTAACAAAGGTGGGACAGAGATACATTTGCTAATGCATTTTTACAAGTATTGACATATTTAATAAACTTTATGTTCAATTTCTTTTTTTTTTTTTAATAATCTTGCATTTGGAATAAAGTCAAGGTTTTTAGGTAGTTGAACAAAGCAAAGGCATTATTTAAAGATTTAGTCTGCTACAGTCAGGTATTGCAGCCTAGGCACTCAGATTCTGCTGTGATGAGCCCACTATAAATGTGGTAGGTATTACCTGTGGATATTAACCCACCGAGATCTTATAAGATGAGAAGCTGATATCCAGCCATCTAGATAAATAGGTGTGCTAGTCCCACTTATTCCTTTGGAAGTAGGTGTACAGCGCAGGCAGCAGGATCAAGCCTTAAACTGTCATCAGATTCTCTGTAGTTCTCTGCATTATATTCCAGTAATAATAAACTAGACTAAATGCAGTAGAGCTAATATTTGATTTTGGAGGGAAAATCCATCTCTTAGCACTCAGCTGGAGTATTTGGCTGGAAGCTAAGAAAATCTACCAAGGCACAGTATCTCAGTGTATTGGAGAAGAAGAAAAGGAATTACAAAATTAATCCATCCCAAATTAAAGCAATGTCTTATTAAATCCTTGAAAAAGAGGCTTTTCCCCACTGTAGGCATATGTATTTTCTGCTGCCCTTATCCCCCAACTTTGAAACTGGAGGTTTCTCTCAGTTGTGTTTCAGTTGCCAGTGAAACCAGTGAAGGATACGCCTGCCGCGATGCTTTTGGGAGTGGTTTCAGGTGGAGCCCGCCCAGCGCTGGCCTGAGTGTTGCCTCCGCTTGTAAACAAACAGCCCTCCTGTAACATTGACTTTCACATTTTCAGTGTAGGTAGAAACATGGCAATTGAAATAACTCAGAAGTTTGTTCTGGGATGTCACCTGCAGGCACGTTGTTATATGTGGGAAAGAAGCAGGTAGGTAAGAGGAGACCTTCGGCTAGATGATAATGCGTAAATGTTAAATTGCTGGGAGTATTGTGTATGCAGCAGGTCTGGGGAAATTCAGGCTGCTGGTGCCAGCGCTGAAGGCCACATGTGGGGTGACAGGTAGGAGCGCGGCGGCTGGGTCCTGGCTTAGCTGCAGGCCCTGTGGCACGAGCGAGGGCGCTGGCCGCTGGAGGTCGGTGTTGTTCTGCGCAAGGCAGCAGAGAGGTCATTGACTCCGAAACCGGAATGGGTGATAATTAGGTGAGCAAAAATGTAATTTATAATGAAAATGACGATTGCATCAAACTTAACCAAATTAAATACGCATCTTTTGTTAAGACTCTGGGGAAAATGGTTTGCCCTCTGCTTCCTCCAGAAGTGAATAATCACTACTACCATCTGGAAAATATTATTGTGACTTTTCTAATACCGTTTCCAGTTCCTGCGCTTATTTGCTGCCCTTGTCCTGTTTGTACGTAGATCGCTGTGGCTCAGACACGTCTTTTATATACCAGTCTGTCTCGGTTATCAGAGTTAGGAAGCAAGGCAGTATTGCCTGACTGGCACTCATACTTCTCTATGATTATGTAGTTTTAGAGGGCATTTTTATGTCATTGTTCTCACACTCCGAACATACAAATCTTAGTTTTTAATTGGTAGGGGTTTCTTTTAATACTGAGATAAACATCATTGTCACTTTGCAGGGTTTTTGCCTTTAATATGGCTTACACCTGTTGTTAATATGAAGAGTGTTAGACATGGAATCTGTAATTGTATGAAGTTTTATTACACTGAAATGTTAGAAGGCTTAGAGCGTTAAAGAAACCCGACAAAATTGTTTGCAAAACAAAACTATGATTTCCTATCTACACAAATTACATTTAAGTGACTGATCAAGGTCTGTACATCATACTAATGTATTTTCTTATTAAAATAAATACACTAATACAATAATTGTGTATGATAATTTTGTATCAGCTTGGTTCTTAATCTGTCTTAATGGCAGAGTCAGCCCCTTACAATTGGGATATTTATTTGTCCACTTCTTTTTAAAGGTATAAAAATGTATAAAATGCTTTGGAAATTATACTATGCGTAACTTGTAGTGACTTAATATCAATGGGAAGGAGACAATCACACTGCCTAACATAGGAAACTAATTTAGGTGGCTAATTTAGGAAGTTAATTTTCCTAGTCTCTCTGTGTAAGAAATGAAGAAAGAAGTTCCTGCTTTTTGTGGCTCCCTGGAGGAGCCTAACTGGAGGGCTGGGATTTGGCCCAAGGAAGAGCTCGTCTCTTCCGCTGACTTAAGAAGAAGGTCTGGGACATAAACCAGGTAAGTTAGGTGCACGGTAGACCCATGGGTCATTTTAGTAGTGACCACAGGAGTACCACAAAGTAGTTGCCATCTGCAGACTGGCTGGTAATTTGCGTGAAATGATTGGTAGTATAGGGCAAGTCTAAAGAATGTACCACAGTTGCAATCAATAGCAGTGATGTAGATAATCCTCTTAGCAGGGAGGCTGGGAGTTTATTCTGCTCTGCCTCTAATGTGCTTTCTTTAGACTGGGGCAAAAATAGCGGCCTGGTGTTTATTATGTGTACAGCTTTAGATCTTTATTTTCTTTAGCCTTAATTTCAGTCCTCTTAACATAGAGTCCTCACAGATTCCTGTAAAATTCTGTCACGCCTAAAAGATACTACTTCTGACCATCTCACAAGAACAGCATTTGTTTAATATTTCCTTTTATTTGTTAATTTTAACAGTGCAGATTTCTGTGGAGCAGAACAGTGATTTATTCCTTTATTTTTTTTAAAAAACTTGTATTCTTTGTATTCCTGGCAGCTGATGAACTACTTTTAGGGGGTCTGGAGAATATGAGTAAGACTGGAATCTGCAGTCGTTAACACCTCCAGTGAAAATATAAATCAAACAAGTTTGAGAACTGCTGGCTTGAATGTTCATGTTGCCATTGCCAGTGTCATGATTACTGATTTGGAGATCTTGCTTTTACAGGATGGACTTTGATGATGAAGATGGGGAGGGGCCCAGCAAATTTTCAAGGTGAGCATTTGCAAAGAGTTGGCCAAATCGCTGACTTCTTTCAGTGGAGAAAGACAGCTGTCTCACTACTGATGTTTTAAAGTCAATATGAATATCAGCTGAAGAACTTGCCAACAGCTTGACCTAAATTTTAGTTACTGTTTTTATCAGCTTCCTCTGCAAATTAGGTATCCTGGCAGAAATCTGCCTAATGTAGTTATTGGCTTACAAAGCTGACTGTGTGTGTCATAATTTCACTCTGCAGCTATGTCAAATGAGAAACTTTGTGATTTTTAGCTTATTATTTCAACTGCTGTAGATGAACTTTGGTTATTTGACATTGCTGAAGTTGTCTTTCTGCCACTGAAAATGAATTTTATTTTGAATTTATTTCAGATGTTAACTGCTTGCTAAGACAATATGACAGATCCTAGAGGTGTGGATTGTTTTTTTAAGATTAAAGCTCATTATGTACCATTAGGTGTGACTGAATAGTAAAAATTGCCAAAATAAATGTTAATTAACGTTGAATATTCTAGGCTAGAATTAAAAACAAACATTAAAGCATCATTGCCATTTTTTCACTTTTCCTTTTTTTCTGGTCACACGGTTTGCATTTTTTCATTAGAAACCAAGCAGCTGCAGTGAAGGGTAGATACATGTTAAGGGAACAAGATTTGTGATGCATGTGACCTGATTTGTGCCTGTATAAGCGTCAAGGTTTCTATGCACAGTGATGCACATACGTTGGTCTGTCTCTGTCCTGGCTCCAGCCTTTCAAAGTTTGGTGGTGGGGACAGCCAATAGTTCCATTATTTTTATTGGAGAGGTGTGCTGTGCTGTGCTGTGCTTAGACTCAGCTGATTTTAGATGGCAGATCAAAATCTTTAAATCTTAAATGCTGTAAAAAGCCCAGATTGTTCTGCTTTTAGAGACTACAGAAAAACAGTGCAGAGATGCCCAGGGCCATGTTCAGACATCCTCTTCTAGTTGTGCCCTCCTTTTAGGACTTTTCCCTTCTCCACATTGCTCACATGACTGATCCCTAGCTTGTCTTGGTCAAAATTATTTGGTTAGCAAAGAAGTGCTGTTTAAATGTTTAAACTAACCCAGCTGGCTTTGGCTGAAGTGCTTGAAGAAGCATGCACGCAGAGAGGTCAGCTGGGAGACTGCAAGGGAGAAAACAGTAGTTGGAGGCAATACATCTTCAACGCAGCCAACCAGACAAGGATGAGTAGACAAGCCCCAAGCTAGTGGGAACACAGGAGATAGTGGTGTTAGTACGGTACTCCCCATGAGTTAACACACCTTGCTTCTCAGGGACTTCCAAGCCAGCTCAGGTATCTCTGCATGCATCTCATCATCACATGGAGTCGTATGCATGTACTTCTCACATAAAGGCATGTTGCCATTCCTCATTGAATCTGTCTTTTTGTTTAAAATTTTTTGGGCTCAGACTGTTCTCTGGGCAGAGTCAAGTGGAAGAAAGTGGCATTTTCACTTGAATGTTTTGAGGATGCTGGTGTTAAGTGCAACATAAAAAGAAATACAGCTCAAGTCTCACTTAAGCTTTCTCTTCAGAGTTTGAGTGAGTCTTACTGGGGAAGGAAAATATGAAGCCTCATAGAGGAACTTGCGTGGTTGGGGTACTTAAAATTAGTTTTAATTCTTTGGAGAAGAAAAAAAGGAAAAAGTTAATTATTAGTTTTTCAGAAGAAAAAAGATGCTTAATTATGCTGTATTACCTTGTTAGCTAATACATGGAAGCTTCATAGGCTCCGTTGTAATAAATGACATCATTTTGGAAAAGCTAATACAAAATATCACTTGACTATTCTTGAGCAGTAATAATCTTCAATTCTAGAAAACCCATTAGCCTTATTTTTGTATTTTTGAAAACCTGTATTTTCTGTTTTGGAACAAGCATTTTGGTTTCCCCAAAAGTAAGATATTTTTCAAAAAATGTGTCTTTTTGTAACTATTCTAGCAAAATCTAATTTCAAAGGATTAGAATGTTTTAGGAAAGGGAAAGGAGGAGCAGCATGTCATTTTTTAGTAAAATGTCACGTTGCTGCCTGTCTCTGGGACAACGCTTCAGAAACAGTGAAGCTTTAATCCCATGGGGCAAAAGTCCCATTGATCAGGATTTCCTCCATAAAGTTGCTGCAGATACACTGCACGTACCTGTGTGGGCATCTAACTTCTGTTGATTTGAGTAGGAATGAGGTACCTGTTTACTTATAGGGATTTAAGCCAGTTTTAATTTCACTTCTGTTTATCCAGCAGTTTCATCTGCCTGACTGACTCTTGCCGGTCTTCCCAACAGACAGTACAGTGTCTGTACCTACTAGAGCTTTTTTCTGAAGGCCTCCTTATATAATGCATCGCACTTAAGCGTGTGTCTCTGCCCTCCCATGTTATCTGTAGACCATCAGTGCCCTCTGCTGAATGGAGTGAGTTGTGGTTGCAATCTGGAACAGATACAGCTCTTTCACTTCCAACACAGCAATGAATATTTCATGGGCTGCTGTCGATAAAAGCTCAGTGGTGTTTTCTGTAATGGTGCTAGTTGTTAAGTTTTCCAAGCAATGAGTGTATGTCAAAGTGTTTGCATAAATCCACTGAAATGTGTCTCCAACTTTCTTAAATATACAAATGGAGCTTTTGAATCAGCATGGCTTGGAAGTTTCGTCAGACTCTACGTCTTCTTTGCTTTATTGTTCTCATGCCCTCATTTTTCTTGCCGTTATTTGTAATAGTTTGCAGTTGTGAACCTCTGCTTTCTGCTGTATGTTGACTATCATGCAATGCATAACACTTGTGAATTTACTTACTATCTTTTGTTTCTAGGTATGATGGTGATCAAATCTCTGGTGATAAGGAAAAGTTTGCAAGGTAGGCGTGTTCTGTAGAGCTGTTCTGCTGAGAGAAAAGAGGGGGATGGTCGTGTCCAAAAAATCTCAGTACGTGTGCCTTAGCTTAGAGAGCTGGTTATTTTGTTTCTAGGTGGGACGATGATCAAAGTACTGCTGACACAGAAAGGATGGCCAGGTAGGAAAAGGAAAATCAAATATGGTTTGCCCCCATTTTTACTTTATATGATGCCGTTCTGACTGATCAAAAGTCAGGAGGGTTGGCTGATCCAAAAGTGCTTGAAATCAGAAATATTAACCCTGGACTTAAGTGGGTTTGGATCATCTCCTGCAGTCTCCCAAAATTTAACATCTCTCCAAAATTGCCGTATAAAAACGAAGTTAGAAATGACAGAATGAGGACTTCCATTCTGTATACATGTTTATGAATGCCAGGGTTGCCCTAGGGCAGACACTTTTGCAAGAGGAGCACAGCCCTTCTTTTTCTTTTAAGGGTTTAAATTTGAACTAGTTTCAGGAAAGTTTCAGGGTTTTGTTTGCTTGAATGTTTTCATGGCCAATTGATTAACATACTATTACTTTTTAGCTTTTATGACCATAGGTGAAATGGACTGTTGGATATTCTTCTCTTCTCTTAGGAAATTTTGCAATCTCTTTGTTTACTCTTTATAATGGTTGTTTTTAATGTTCAGCAGTATTAAAGTACTTTAGTGGCAGACAATGGAATATGTATTTATAAATGTAAAATATATGTTGGATATATGTGTTCTTTGTCTCTCTCTTTTCTTGATCACCATTTCTCTGAAAATGCTGAACTTAGAACAAGCTTTCGTCATGTAAAAATGCATTTTTCTTCCCCTTGTCCATATTTATCTGCATGTATATGCTGACATATGTACATAAGAGCACATGTGTGTACGTGCACTGTCACACAAGCTGTTCTGCTTGTGTGTGTGTATATGGTTCAACTCCCAAAAGCACTGTTATTTCCCTTATCTGTGCAGACCCACACAAAGGCTGTTTATCAGCCACTTGAAACGGGAAGGTTCACTATTAAGGTGTAATAGATAAGTAAGTAGATAGTGACCTTAACTGAGGGACTGCCTGTAATTTACTGAATCACCATGGACTGTCATTGCAGGGACCTATAGCTGGATTTCCTGAATATCAGTATAGTAAGCATAGGCATCAGTAGGAATAATAACTGTGCATGTAGCCCTAACAAGTGGTACTTCTGGAGACAATATAACACCTATATGGGTAGGGGCATATACATATATGCATATATATATGCATATAACACCTATATGGGTAGGGGCAGGAAACACATTGTAAAGCAGGGCAAGCCCATGCATTCATCTGTTTCAGGAAGCAGCATACTACAACTCGGATTCTTTCCTGCATTTTAAGAAAAGGCTTCATTATTAAAAGTAGCCAAAAAGTCTGCCAAGCCTAGCTTCTACTTTCATGATCAGTCTTCATAACAGTCAGCTCCAAAGAATGTTGCAGTTTCTTTTAATGTTGTGTTATTGTGTCGGTCAATGCTGGTGGACTCTCCAAGTGATCGCCTTTCACATCTTGTTGGATCAGCCAGCGATCCCACAAGAAAATGCCATGCACGGCTTATTGAAATCAGTGGAAGATGCTGCTTTGACATCTGAAGCACCATGTACCTGTCGTGTACTTGTATTTAGCTGCCACCTGACAGGTACAGTATGGGAAAAATAAGTGCTAGGCACTGAAGTATTCTAGGTCCATTTGGACCATCTCAGATGTATATATTGGTGTAATTCCTTAGTAGTGATCAAGCAATGGTGATTTACAGTATGGGAAAACTGAACTCCCAGATCTTCAGTTCTGAAAGATTTTGGTGATTGTCCATTTTGAGAATTCTCAAATTTGACTCACCACCTCAGTCATATGTTTGCAATAAAGGATGAGAACATTGGAGCTCAGCCCAAAGTGGGGCAGCATCAAGTACTGTCATTGTTATTTCTCAGCTGTGCTAGATTGTTCTCAAACATAAATTCTGATCTATGTCTGACAAGCCAGATGTTTACTTGCTGTCTTTCATACTCATTTTATTTATTTACTGGGGTTTTTTTTGTATGTACTGTTATACCATATATGGTCCCAGTCCTGCAGTCTGATCCTGTAGGCATGTAGCATCTCCCTGCAGGGATGTGGGACGTTCCACACAGCATTGTAGGTCTGGAGATCTGTGTTGTCATTGAGTGGGTTTTTTTTGTAAGCCAGCACTGACACTTACTGCAGTATCCAGCTGTTAGTGAGAGGTTTCTTCTAAAAGAGACCTTTTACAAGCAAGTCCAACACCTTGAGCAAGGACTGGAAGCTGTGAGATGCATCACAGCAAATTTAGGAGTTTGGCTGGAGTTGGCAGTTGTCAGTTCCTCACATCTTTCTACTTCATTTTTTGTCCTTAAACCAAAGGAGATTAAACTGGTTAAGAGATTAAGGCCAGAAGGCAATAGCTAGAAATATGGGTTCTTTTCACAGCTATGGGCAAATCATATTTAACCTTCTGTGGCCTGGATTTTCTGTCTTTAAACTGAGGGATAATAGTGCTTTGTAAAGCACTTTGCTCTCCTGGGGTGAAAACAGCAAAAACAAGTGCAAAGTATTATGATTCGTTACCTCCAGTTGAAATACTTAGACTGATCATGTCTGCTTTTCTGTTGGTTTGGTGTTTCTTTAAATGTTCAGGGAGAATCATAGTGAAATTGAGAGACGCAGGAGAAATAAGATGACACAGTACATCACTGAACTGTCTGATATGGTACCCACTTGTAGCGCGTTGGCTCGTAAGCCTGACAAACTGACAATTCTTCGGATGGCCGTTTCACACATGAAATCAATGAGGGGCACTGGAAACAAATCTACTGATGGAGCTTACAAGCCTTCATTTCTTACAGAACAGGTAGATTTTTTGCAAATGTCTGGTTTTTCTGGTTTGTGGTCTTAAAAGATGTGAGGAAATGCTGAGAGGAGTGGAGTCTCAGCTTGATCCTTTGCTGTTGTGTAGTAACTGGTACAAGCTACATATCCAAGATGTGAACACAGACAATTTTTTGTGACTGTTTGGACTTGGTCTTAACTACATGACAAATCTTTCTCTCCGAAGCAGCAAAATGGGCGTTCTTATCATTGAGGTCTGTCCATCTGAAAAGCAAGTCACTTGCTGTCTCTTGTCTCTGGAAAGGAATTTTCACCTCCAGAACTGGGTTCTTCCCATCCTAACAGAGATTCTCTAAAGTAGGTAAAAATTAATCTGGAAAGATCTGCCTCTCCCGCCTGGGTTTATAGGAAGTTTAAAACATTGTTTAGTCTCAATGCCGAAGCTCCCAGCAGCTGAACTGGGCCGAGATGAATCCCATCTGTACTGGCTGAGATGGTACTTTGCTTACGTTTTTGATGGAAGAAGGAAGATGCACCCAGTGCTTGAAGGAAAACTGTGTCTAACTGAGTGCACTGGAAATTCCTACCACCTTCATTGTTTTTGAAGTCCTATGGGTGTAATATGCATTTTTGTGGTCTGAACAATTTAAGCACTTACACATGTAAGTTATAGCTGGAGGCAATACTTCTTTCTGTTAGAGAAACAGCAGCTGCTGCTGACCTCTCAGTGTTCACATCTCTACTTATTCTGGCTTTCCTGAAGTGTGTTTCTGGAGGGAATGTGCCACTCAGCTGGTTGTTGGTAGGGGACCCTAGTCACTTCTTATTGCAACTTTTTGGGATTTTTTTTAATCTTGCAGAATGACGGTTTATCTTCATCTTTGTTAATAATGTATGCAAAACAGGTCTCATTATCCTCTGTATAGAGCAGCCAGCTCTGCAGTGAGGGTTTTTTTTATATAGTAAGTGATTCAGAATTGATGTGCTTTCTCTACAATAAGGAGGCAGAAGTTGATAGTCTGTTAAGTGTTTCTTGAGATGAGTTATCCATTTCTTTAGTAGAATTTACCAGATTCTGATCCTCACCTTATCAGCTAATATCTGCCACTTGCACGTGAGCCGTGCTGAGCTGTCTAACCTGGAATGGGACTCAGATTGTCCAAAGCTCTCTGTCTGAGTTCCAGATGCAGTACCTTAACAAGCTCTGGTGGTCACTGGAGCCAGCAAGCCAAGGCTGTTAGAGCTTGTTTCCCAGGAATTGGAGTGGTAATTGTCATCCTTTCCCGTGAGAGGTTTTCAAGCTCCGTTAAGCAAAGGTAGTGTTTCCTGTGTAATGCGTGCAAACAGCTGTTTGCATGTGCAATTCAAAATATTGAGTGTCTAGACCCAGTGTCTGAAAGTGAGGGACAGAAATACCCTCCTTTAAAGGCCTACAGTCCCCCTTCCAGTCCCCGGGTGGGGTTGGGGCTCTGGGTGCTGCATCTCAGGTGGATGTGTGGGTGTCTCAGGACAGAAGTACCTACGATGATGAACGGGGGACCGTGTAAAGAAAAGGCCAAAGACAGGGGTGTTCCAGATCCTTTGGATCTCTGAGGCTTCATATTCACAGGCTGGAAAAAGAAAAGCAAGAAGTGATACAACCTTCTTCTGTAGTGGCTCGGGCCCCCTAATGGGAGGGGAGGCTGGGGATTCCTGTCCTTGTTCCCATTACACTTTCTGCCTTTTATCCAGTGACTGTTTAATTTACAAACAGAGCTCATCCTGAGGGGGAAAAAAAAAAAAAAAAAAACAACAAAAGACCAGAAAGACTTGTTGGTTTCTCTCCAATTAAATTATTCAGGACATTTAATTAAGGGATGAGTTTGCCATGAGTTATAGCTGTTCATTTCCTCTGTTTGTACTCTTAAATAACTTTTTTTTTGTTAATGCCTATCACACAATATGCAGTGAGTTTGTTGCTTAATTTTCCTAAAGTGCATTGAGATCACCAGATGAAAGTCAATAAAGGAAAACAAAGTGTTGTTTGTTATTAAGATCGGCAATTTATGGCTTGCTGCAAGTTTGATTGCGTTGTTATATCAATACTACAGTGAAAATTTCTGCCTAGGTTGTGATCAGCTACTAAGATCGCAAGAAAGCAATACTGTTTGGCAGCGGCAGATGTGTTATTTAATTCCCTTTTCTGTTTGCATTCTAATAAAATCTTTTCTTTGGAAGGAACTGAAACATCTTATCCTGGAGGCTGCAGATGGATTCCTGTTTGTAGTTGCAGCTGAGACAGGAAGAGTGATCTACGTATCAGATTCTGTGACTCCTGTGCTGAACCAGCCACAGTCTGAATGGTTTGGCAGCACTTTGTACGAACAGGTTCATCCAGACGACGTGGAAAAGCTGCGAGAGCAACTATGTACATCCGAAAACTCTATGACAGGTCAGATATGTCTGATGTATGGTTCTGTGTGTTATGGATCCCTGCAGAGTCTTTCTGACATTCAAAATGCCTGGTTTAAAAATCTGGTAAAAATGAAATTTGGCAAGATTAAACTGCCTTTTTCTTGCAGGCAGTGCAGTAATATAAATCTTCTTTTGCATGACTATATTTTGCTTCCTATTTGTTTGACTTCAGTCAAACCACCTTCACATCACTCTGCATTCAAACTTCTGGCTTGGGTAAGTTTGGAATCTGGATTGTTTTCAGGCTTGGTCTGGAAATCTAGATTGTTTTCCTTTCGTCCTCAATGAACTTGTGACTTCTTTACAAATACGTGTTTCTTTAGGGCAGAGTTTATTTTGAAGGCAAAAATCATACTTTAGACTGTTCCGTTTTCATAAAAGTTCCTTGCAGTTTGCTAACAGGAATCCTGGGGGAAAAAATCCAGTGTTTGGCAGCTGAAAATCTAGTGGATTTTAAATGGGAGGTTTGTACCCATAGCAGTGCTGTAAGTTAGCTGTAAGTTGACTACCTATCATTTCACACATAAAACTAAACCATATTCATATCTTCAGTATAACTCTGGCTTTTACAATTATTCATGCTTCAGACTGCCAATAGGAAACTACCCTGGTCTTTAATAGGATAGGTGTATGTTAGAGCTGTGAGAATTAGTTAAATCCTGTTTTAACTCAAACTTGGAAAGGAGGAAGCCCAACTTCTCTTTTTGTTCTTCCACATAGTATGTTTATAGCCAAAGGAAAAAAGCTAGGGGAAAATATTTATAACAAAATCCTGATCCATGCAAAAGACACATAATTTCTCCTTGCTTTAGTAATTCAGAATTCTGACCTGGTTTGCTGGAAGTTTTGCTGTGTTTCATAACTCAAAGGACAGTGATCCAGTTCTGAGTGAACCTGCACACTGTTTACAGCTTCCATGTCAAAACAGTGCCAAATTCATGATTTCCTGTGGTTTGAATGTGATGTGGTTTTGGCAGACCTTTTCTGTATTCAAGTTGGAAACTCAAAGCAAAATTCTGTGGTGAAAGTCCAGATGGATCAAAACCAAGTGAACAGTTAGGGGAACCTGTGCAGAGCAAAACAGCTGAGTATCATACCACGAGACTTGCAAAAGAGTACAACCTCTGTTTTTATTATGTAGCATGTAATACATTTTAATGTATGTACCATCTTCCTCCAAGAAGCAATTACTCTAGAGCCTCAGTGAGCAGTCATGTTTTGACTTCTAAAAGTGCTCAGTTATAGGGCTTAACCTGCTCAAACTAGAGCAGGACTAGACAAATGCAGAGCTCTTCTGAAAACCCAACTCTATTTTTTTCCAGTTTCAACTATGTGCTTTTCTTTTACACTGGATTCATCTGTAGCCAGTGGAAAGAGAAGTCCAAATAATAGTATTTATAGGGCTAAATCTTTTCCCTGACTGAGTCTTTTGGAGTTGTCAGACTGACACAGAAGGCTCGTAAATCTGCTGTACATGAGCAGCTGAACATTTTCCCAGTGTGAGGAAAGCATCAGCCTGTTTAGAGCCAGGGTAGCCTGCTTAGCTACACTCCTTAAGGTTCAGAGGCAGGCTGGATGTAGACAGGTGCTTTTTAGGGACTGGAAAGTGTGTGTAGTTAAAACTGTTCCAAGCAAGTGCAAGAACAGTGCATAATTGGTCCTAACTGTATGGGGCACATTGTGCAAGTTTTCCTTTACAAAGTTATTGTGGTTACATATACAGTGCAACTTTTTTGGCCAGCTGAACATCTCACAAGCTGTAAACACAATGATCAGTCTGCTTCTGAATCAAGCATAGACATATAGTTGTATGTACATCATCTCTCATAAGATCATCATAGAACAGATTTTTAAGGTGTCTGCTGCATTTTTCTGGCTTTTTAATAAAATTAGTGTAAAGCAAGTGACATCATAATATAGTCCTGCTTTTTGAGCAGTTTTGTTTTAAAGATGTGACTGGTGAAGTACATTTAGTTAGTATACTAGTAGCTTTGTCAGTCTGAAGAGCGTATAGATAAACAGAAAGCTCTAGATTTGTTATGTCAAACTTGATTTCCTTGACTCTGTAAGGTACCATTAAATAAGGGAAGCAGTCTTGTATAAGGACTGTCAGTCCAGCATCAATTTTCTTATAAACAGCATGCAGCAGGACTTCAGCAGTATCACTCGCTCATTTGAGATACCTTTCTGGGAGCAAGGTGATTCTAGAGTCCGTTCAACCAGTTACACTTTCCTTCCTGTAACACCAGCCATATTGAGAGTAGCAGCTTTGTAACAGGTAGGAATAAAATGAAATACTGCAGTGAACAGAAATAATGGATGCCTTAGCGACATTTTAAAAGAAGTCAAGTAGGCAACTGCACTTCGTTTAAGTCAGTGTTTATCAAACCATTTGGGCAGCCCCCAGGTCTCTCTTGGCTTTCCAAATTTATGTTTCATGCAGAACAAAGGGCAATGCAGAGCTTGAAAGAGATGCAAACTGCAAGCCAGCCAGCTGCATTTGACTTTTTTCCTGCTTAAAGTGAAGTTCACCACGGGCAGCAGGAAAATCCTCATCCTTTTAGTGACCTCTGGCTGTTGAGCACAGGATCTGCTCAGGAGAAGAGATTTGCAGGTGAAAGTGTAATGAAATGTTACAATTTTTAATTTTGCTCTCTTCCTCATCTTCTCAGGGTCCATTTTCTCAACCCTATAACCTCCTCCTTCAGCCCTTGAACTGGGAAGCAATGACAGCATCTTGACAAAGGAGAAACTTCACCTGCCTTGCATCAGATCAGAGCAATGTCCTTTGATTGTATTTGTTTGTCCTGTTACAAGCACTGATCATTAGCGCTGCATTGCTGGGGTTTTCCCAGCACCTCTTAGCAATCCTACTACCCAGAGAAGCTGCTCCAGACCCTGAGGACTTGGGAGGCTGCCACTGCCAAAGGGGAGCGACAGAACAAGTTGGTGGAGAAAGCAGGCTCCCTCTCACATTTCTTCTCCCAGCAATCAGACTGGGGCTGGGGCTGTGGTTACATGAATGTTTCTTTGGCAGTCACACCAGCTTATGCAATCCTTACCTCATCTCACCCTCTCCTCCTTTGGCATTTATGTGGTACTACAATGAGTCACATCAAGGGGGCTGACCCAGCCGAAAGCTAAGCTAAGCGAAAAAAACCTTGATTTTGGTAGAGACAGCTCTTTGGCCCACCTTATCATAGGGTTGCTTGAACTCTTGTGCTAACACTAGGGAGAAGTGGGGAGTGAATAGTTAAGGGTAAGGAGAGGACAGGACTTCAGGAGCAGTAAAAGCATGTGCCAAATTGAAGTGGCTGTTTAACTATGGCCTAAACCACATAGTGTGTTTGGGGAGTTAATTGGTTGCTCTATTTTTAACTCTCAGGATATGGGGAAGGATGGATAGTTTCTATTCCATTTTATATCCTTGGAGATTTTATTCCCTGGAAATGGAACAATTGTCTGCCTGTTGTACATTAATTGCTAACACATTGCAGTAGCAGGAAAGCTGAACTGTGAAATATATGTATGGTTTGAAATGCTGTAGAAAAGACAGCAGCTGAGACTTGATGATAGCAACTAATAGTGTTCCCAAGAAGTCTTTACATGCGTCATGGGCATGATTAATCAGAATGGGGCAGATATTCAGAGTAATAATTTATTTTCCCTCTTGGTTCTTGGAATCTGCAGATGGGAAAACAAATCACTTCAAATATAGATGAAGATCAGATCCCACAGTAGGATCCATTAGCAAAGACCTCTTTGCCCTTAGAATGCACTGATGAAATTTGATGGATGTTGGGTTCAGATGCAGGTTCAGAGTTGGAAGTTGTGAAGGGCTGACTGACACACAGCACGGTGGAATCCTAATGCAAGCAAGAGCTGCAGACAGCAAATCTCTGATGGTGCAGAGAACAGACAGAACTTAATTTAAGTGCAAAGAAAAACAGCTTTTGAAGAATACCTCTGCTACATTTACTCTCCAAAAAATGACTGAGCAAGTATTGTAGTAGACTGTCCTTCCGTTAAAATATAGTGTTCCAGAACACTTTGCCAGACTGATTTCTACCCGTCTAATTCTCCGTAAGCAGTTCATGAAAGAGTAGAATGAGGAATATAGGTACCTCTATATGGTTGCCTGGAAATACTCCAAGTGATTCCATGATGTGTCTGAGATATGCTTGTCCAGGCTGTGAGGTCCCTGTTCCTGCAGCCAGCATCTCCAGCGGTGCAAATGGGAAACACCCAAGTTTATTATATTCAGTTCTGAGCTCCAAGCAGCACAGCACATAGTAATCCAGCCTTAATGTCTTCCTTCAGCCTCACCCTCTATAGCTAAGGCGAGGCAGGGAGCAGCATATGTAACCCCATCCGTGGCACAAAGCCTCCTCAGGACATTCAGGTTCAGAAGGAGTCCCTGCAAACTGTTTTAGCTGAACAGTTAAGGGGTGCTGAAACTGCAGACCTGTGACTGGAAGAAAATGATGAGAGCCAGAACCTGTGCAGGTTTCATTTTCACGTGATTTAAAAATTACTAAGTCAGTTTACTTGCTAGCTGAAAAAGATTAATTGAGGTTACTTCTGGACAGAACTTGTATGCCAAGTTTAATCTTGGCATGATATTTTATTGCCATATTTCATAAGTACAAAAAAGTAGAACTTTATGATGGAAATGGTGACTGACCACAGCAAAAGTTAAGCTGATAGGTAGTTTTTTAGAAGAAAAGACCATTGTGTGACAATTCGCTGTGGTTCATGAATATTATGGAAACATGAGTCCACGTTATACAAGCAGAGATTTGAATTGGAGAACCCGTCTCACAGAACTTTCAAATAATATGTTGTCTTGCAATGATGGTTTCAGCATATGCAATTTTCTGTCCAACTTCAAAGCTTTCTGTTACCAAGCACAGTTTGTAGACACAGCCACAAAATCCAGATGCTGTAGATAGAGTCAAATTCTCTGTAAAAATGAGAAAAATAGTGTTAAACTCAAAAGAGGGCAGTGCCAGAGACCAGTGGAGGAGCAAAGTAAAGCTTTCCACAGCGCTGAACAGATGGGTGGTGTTCAACAAACGGTAAATAACCATGTGAAAGAGAAGATTAGGAGTAAATTCTCTCTACAACAGATACTCTTCCTGAAAATCAGTGCAGGATTTTTTGTGCTGTGAGCTGTCCTATACTCCCATGTCAATTTTCCATGATCTTTCTTAGGGGAAATGGAATTCTTCTCATACACACAGCCAGCCAGTGAATGCAAATGTGGCTCTTATTCATGATCACTGTTTTGAACTCTGACTTCAATGAATGATTTAGGAGAGACTCCAACTGATACGGAGAAGAGCTGGATGAGATTCATATTTGGCTTCATGTGCAAAATTCTCCGAAGAAATTCAAAGACTAACTTGAGGCGTGACCAGAAACTCAGCCCTAGCAAATGTAATTCTGTTATGCCTTAAATGTCATAATCAGTAACAGTAAAACTCATGTCTAATGAAAAAGTAATATCTTATCCAAACATTTAATTAATGGGATGATTTCTGCACTATATTGGCAAACCAGGGAGCTTCTCCTCATCCAGCTGAAAATTGGATCAGCCTATTTATTAAAAAAAAAAAAAAAAGGTAAAAAGGTCTATTGGTGTCAAAAATTTTATACCAAAAATACATTGTCAGATGCTCTGTCTTCCCTGTGTCTTTTGTAGAAATTAAGATACTTGCCAGAGACGGATGCTTTTCTACCCAGAGNAAAAATCCCTTTTGTTCAGAGAAGTGTGTCCTTGCTGAGACAGTCAACAAAACAAGGAGCTGTAGTAAAGCTCCTTTGGGACTTTATTCTCTAGCCTTTGGTTCTGGAGAGCACATTTATCAGAGGTTTATGCATCGGAAAGGTACTCTGCGTGTAAAGGGCTGTTTCAACTGACAGCAGTTGATGTCTTTATTTTTTTTACCTCTGTCTGTGAACTCTAAGAACCATCTGTCTCTGAAACGTGCCCAGCCCAGCACCTTAGGAAGTCAGAGTACAGAGAATTAAAACGCCATCTCAGCATTTTAGATTTTAACATCTTAGCAGAGGATGACTGACCTAGTAAGACCCTTAGCCTCTGGGCAGGTAGGGAATGAGTTGTATAATTTTTTGTTTATAGACAGAGTTAATAGCTACTTGTGGTTTTTATCCCAGGATAAAACAGTAGTTCATCATCAGCTGTTTTCGTTGAATGTCCATGAAACGTAACTACCTGTAGGGTGAAGTCAAGCAGGCATCCAGTAAACAACAGAGAGCAAAGCAGGCAGGATGGAGAGGAGAGAACGTTTCCATATACATGATATGAGATGTCCTGAAATCTTCTATGTCTCTGCAGGACTGTCTGAAACTTGACTCTTATTATTTTATGAGATTTTTCCACCCACACACACACACACATACCCACACCCCCCCACACTTTATTCCTTAGAAGGGTGGAGGCTGGAGACAGCTGTGCCAGGATTATTGCACCTGCAATGGAAGGGAACAGAGATATTTTTGAAAATAGAAGCTTCAACACTGAGGTTGTCCCCTCTTTTTCAGGACATGAATTCTTGAAACATACTGCCATGTATAGAATATATATGAGTGATTCATGTGAACAGAGTATTTCAGGTTTCAGTCTGGTTTTACTGTAGAAAAAGCTAATTTTGGCAAGGCATCTTTTCCTATTTTAAGTGTGAAATCTTGGAAGAGATTTGGCTTGTTGCTGACAACTACCAAATCACCATGTGATACCTGTTTTTCAGCAAAGTTATGTGGTCCCACCGGCATTGCAGAGAGTGAAGAGGATGTTTCAGATGTAAGACTTTCCGTACACACCAGCCCATTGCTGTGCCATTGTTCCAAAGAAAAAATCTGCCCGCATTTTTGTGGACTGTTTGTTCTCATAGCAGGAGGGTCACAGTGCCGGCCAGAGATGGCCATTGAACTTGGCCAGTGCCAAGCATAGGAATTTGTGAGTTTTCAGCTTTAGTCTCTTCAGCTGGCGGTTTTTTTAGATGTAGGATGGAGGAAATGAATGTTCTGCTTCCCCCATCCCCATTCTGTTTTCAAGCAAATGAATTAGTGCAGAAGGTGCTTAGGAGCAGGAAACAAGGGAGTTGTGCCTGTATGGCATCTATATCTCGGCTGTCCCGCTAGTGTTGCTTAGAAGTGATGCTCAAAGCCTCCATGTCTTCAGCTTCTCTTCTGTTGTCATTTGGTTTGATCAAGCACGGTTTGCCAACTCTATGTGATAAAATAAAAAAAGCTTAGTGGGTGAGTGAGGGCCATCCAAATCTGTGAATGTGCTGGGCTCCAGAAGGCAGACAAGGACAGTTTTAAATATTCTGTGCATTCAATTACAAATATGGGACTTAATGTTTCCTTTGCAAGCAGATTGCCCTGTTTTTCAGTTGAAGTGAATGAAACAAATCCTTCATTCAGTTGTGGCTGTGTGACCAGTGACTGTGGTCCCATGATCTTACAAGGGTAACATGGAGGGTGGAATTTGGCTTTTTGTGTTCTTTATGTGAGAAAGAGGACTTTACGGCCTTAGCGGGCCATTCCTGCCCTTTGACACACTAGACAATACCACAGAAATAAGAAAAACCCAATCTGCTCTCAAAAAATAGGTACTTTCAAATGCTCATATTTTAAACCTGCGGTACATTTAATCTCTCTAACTTATTCCAAGAGAATTTTGTTTTGCTTTGGTCTCTAGGGCTGTTTCTGGGGGGAAAAATATCCCAAATATTGGGAGAAGCCAGCTATGTATAAAACAGTTCATAAAGCAACTCCTACACAAACACAGTGACCTAGTGGTCTCCCTGCTGCTGAGAGACTCCGTTTGGGTGGATAGTACTGGGAGGAAAACTAGTGATAATACATTGCAGTTTTTTAAATTACTTTCGTGATTATAATGGTGGTTTAAAGAGGTCAGTACATGTTTTTACCAAAATAAGGAAGCAGCTTTAGCCTAGTACTCTGAGACAGACTTATTACACCTGATTAGCATTAGGGAATGCTTTTAGGGTGGATTTTCAGGTGTTCGGGCATGCATGTGCCAGTGGGTTTTGTGGTTGTTATTTCTCTTCAGTCTTCACCATGAGTTTCTCACTTGGAAACTGCCACGTACTTAGGTCTGTTATCACAGATGTTTGACTGGATCATTTTCAGTTGCTGGGTTTCAAGGGTGGTGGGGTTTTTTTAATGTTCAGTATTTATTCAGCCTGCTCTGTTCTGTTAAACATGATGAAATATATGGAGTTAGTGATTTTTTTTTTCTCCCTTTTAAAAGATACTAGTGTTTCACAAATACCTAAGCAACTTCTTTGGTTAACACATTGCCAGTAAAGCAGTCCGAGCGTGCCTCTCAGAACCTTTTGGCACTGGTCCTGCTTGCAACCCTCTGTAAATCTCAGATGCTTCCCTGCTTCAGTGGGAACTCCGCAGATGCTGGGAGGGTGCAGTATTAGCCTTAACATCTGCCCTGTGGAGAACAAGGTTTTCCTTTAGCCTAGTTTGAATGTTGTGTTGTCTCAATGAAGTTAATACAATGCACTAAAATATTTTATTATTACATGATGAGTTGTAGCAACAGACTAGGGAGGCAGAGGGACGAGTGGTGCCTGGGAGTGACAGTAGTCTACCCCGAGTGTCCGCTTGCTTCAAAAGTGGAATAACTGGCTTATCCCATGCTGCTGTCACCTCTCTCTCCTTAGCTGAAGCTCTCCTATTTCATAATACTGGGACTTCTGAGGCAGGACTTCCACAGTCTTTGTCCCTTCCCTGGCCTCCCACCAGCTTGCTGGGACCGCAGTAGCCACTTGCTCCTCACTGGTATCCTGCACAGAGCTGTGTGGAGGGAAATGCCTCCCATACAGCAGTGCGTAACCAGAGTGGTAAACATGGCCCACTGTCAGTTTTCTGTGGTTTGATCTATTGTATTGTAGTGCCTTAGATCTGAACTTACACCATCAAACATTCTTCTTTCTATTTTCATAGTATGGAGACTTTTGCATGTAATTTGTAAATGTTTTGAGTCTTCAAAAAGAGAATTAAAACCTATAATGATGTTTTGCCCCACACACCTTATTTTAATTGAACTAAAGGAGTAGCCTACAAAAACAACCAGACAGCATCCTTGGGCCTTTTGTTCTCTTCCCTCTCTCTCTCTGTCTCTCTCTCCCTCCTCTTGTGTTTAAATTAATTCTGTCCCCAGCAAAATATCTCACAAAGTCATCTTGTAGTCATTATTTATTTCCTCTAATGGACTCTTCCATGGTGTGTCACCGGCTCATGTGGAACAGGCCACAGCCAAATTTCAGAACCAGATGATACTAGTATTTACTAATAAAGCATTTATCCCAGTTATTTGAGTTTTATAATGAAGTACAAGTAATACAGAATGCCAGGAGCTGAAGCTTTTTTGGCAGAAGTGTTTTTAGTAAAGCTTCCTGCAGAGCATTCAAGTGAAACAAATAGGTTAATTTAAAAGCTACTTACCACCTTTATGTATTGATTTATTATGCAGCTGTGAATGGTAAAAGAATAAATTACATTTTACAGAGTTATTTTGGATAGCTTTCCTGTCATGGGAGTCTCTGCTGATGGTACTTTGGAGTAACTGTTTCTGGGGTTTTCCATCCTTTTTCTAGGTGTAGAAAGTCTGCTCTGTCTTTTGAGGAGCTCTTTGTATCTTGGATCATTGGCAGGCATTAGTATATTTTTCTCCAGCTCAGGCTTTCTTTCAAATACATCTAATAGTTGTAACAGAAGTGATACCACGACTTCCCAGCTCATGGAACCCTAAACTTGGTGATATTTATTTGTTTAGTGACTGAGCCTGAAAGTACCTTCAGAGATCAGAATGCAGTTTTATCAGGACTTATACAAACCTATAGCAAGATAAAGCTTCTGCTGCTAAAGTTTAAATGGGCAATGCAAGGATGAAAAAAGAGGATCATCGTCCCACTTTACACATAGGAAACTGGAAATGGAGACAGATGCTATTGTAGGGAGAGCTTATACATCTGTATGGCCTTCTACAAGCTATTTTATTTAGCATGCTGAATANGGTATGTTATAACTTCACTTTCAACATGTGCTTTGAATTATTTGTTTGGGGGTTTTTTTGGGTCCAGTTTTTCCAGGTCCATGAGCAGAGAAACTTGCATGTGATCTGTAACACTATCCCTTCACGTGGTCCATTAAAATTAACTCAATAGCAAGGCTCAAAAGCCCACATAGTTTCCTTTTTAATTTAATTAAAATGATGCATATTTGCCTAACACTGTGGAGAATTACATGATGCAGACTGGTTAGTCAAACATGAAGACAGGCACAGCAGAGACCTTTTGGCCTCGTGAGCTTTTATAAGAACAAGTTGTATTAAGTAAACAGCTGTGTAACATGAAGGGTTTCGTATTGAAAAACAAGAGGGGGTGAGAAAGCTTTTCAATTCTCCCTTTGTGGGTCAGTGTCTCCAGTTGGTAAGTAGGGGACAGACAGATATTTAAAAATAGCTACATTTCAATTGCATTACTACTTTTTTTATTTTTTTAACTTTGCTGTTGATTGGATTGACTCTTCATTCTATTGTGAGAATGTCATAGCTTGACTCTAATGCTTATACAACGCCTTTTGCAATTAGATGATGTAAACCTTAACATATTTAGAGAGGTTGAAATAGTCCCCCTGAGAAACCAGGCTAGTGAGGAGAGTGAGCTTTGATGGTTTATATTTATACGTGGAACATTAGCCATCGTTATGGGATAGGTAGTTCAGGAATTTTTTCATGAGTGCAGAGGGAAAAATGAGCAATAGAGAACATGTCCTGGTTCTAAGTAGCATTGTGGAAGTGGAGTATTTGATTCAAGTGAAATTCCGTTCCTTAGTCGGGCTAATCTGTTTCAGGTTCTATACTGATACATCAAGAGATTATCACTGGATATAAAGAAAGATAAATCAGCTGCCCAGCCTATAGTCTTCTTTTGGAAGCATAATCATGTTTATTACTCATTTAAGCTGATTATGCCTTGATAAGCATATAGTTGTCATGAGATTTTTATGGACTTTCTGAGAACCACTGTGGACTATATTATTGAGAATTTTTATCTACAGCTACAGTGTGTTGAGAACTCATATTGCTTATATGAGCTTGGACCCTGTTCTTAGCTGCACCTCCGCTGCTGTCTGACCACAGGCAAGAGAAATCATTCCTTCGGGCTCCAGGGTCCTCATCTTTAAAATAGGAGTAAAGGTGTGGATCTCCTCTGAAAGTTGCTTTAATGTCTGCCAACAATAAGTACATGCTTGGAGCCAGTTATTTATTTTGTATACCAATACATTTGTTTATCAGTGTGTTAGTGATGCTTTGTAATATAGTGGTCTGTGCAGTGGGGTAGGGATACGGCGCTGCTTCCTTCTGCGTGATAAAACAAGCACATGAGAGCACTGAAGCCCCAGCCTGAGAGAGCTAAAGCAGTCTCATAACATTTGGGTGGAAGGCGCTGCCAGCTTTGGAGCAAGAGCGACTGCATTTTATCCCTGCCATCCCGCAAGCTTCTTGGTTGATATGTGTGCAGTATAATGACAGCTGGGAAGTCCTGTGTGGTCCCTGATTTTATTCCAGGCTGCATGAGGCTGACTGGTTTTACAATTGTACTGTATTATCAAGGGGTATTGGTATACCAGTGTCCCCGTGGCTTCGTTCTTCTGGAGAAGTTGGGCCAGGGCACAAAATCCTATACGGCAGAGGACAGAGGTATCAATGTTGGCTTGCTGTACAGCCTGCTGGTAGGGTGCACTCTGCTGTGGGGAGGTCCCATCCTCTCTGTACGGTCAGACCGGCCGGGAAGCAAGTGTGGGAAGTGTGCATGGGAAGACTTTGTTCCCATCCACAGTGCTACCTCCCTCAAAGTCTTACTGACCTGCTCCTTGAAAGATTTGATAGGATCATTGTTTTAATATCAGGAAAGATTTAGATCACATCAACCATCTCCCCATGATCAGGAACACGTTTCCACCCTGCCATGTCCTGAGCTTCCCATAAGCCAGGAACTGAGGTGGTGATTACGGTCCATAAAGGCTGTGATGCCAGTGAGGGATGAGCTGTGCTACCAGACACCTTCCAGGCAGAACCCAGGGGCTCCTGCACCCACGGAGACAGTCTCGAGAACAGCCCCTTTCCACATGTGAATTAAAATTCTATGCACACTGCTAACAGTGCAGCTACGATACTTATTTTGCATTAATCCAAAGTATGAAAGAGAAAAGCCTCCTGCCTGTTACAAGCCCATCTGCTCTGCATCACGGCGAGCCCTGGCAGCAGTCCCACATGGCAGTGCTGCGTCTGATGCAGGGGAAGGCGAGTGTCTTAGGAGTGCCAGTGCCTGCACACTGCGGTGGTTTGTGAATGAGTAGGGGTTTTTGGTGAATGAGTTAAGCATCACGAGTTAGCAAATTTGTTCTGTAGAAACCACCTCATCAGGCTCTTACTTTCTAGAACTGTGCATTCTTCACGCCCTCTCGATGTGTTTTAAATGTTGTCAGGAATTGGTGTCTTTTTTTGTCCTAGATTTAAAAGACCATTAACTCCTCAGCGAATATGAAGTAGTGGTATTAAAATAAACAGCAGGTTAGCAGGCATTGCCTGTGAGAGCTGCACTGTAACCTCTGATGTGAGTGAGGGGCATGCTGTAAAATCAGTGCTGGTTTTGGGTGCACAGTGTAACTGGTGCCAGTCATGTCGTTCTGCCCTTAGCTTGTAACTGGAAGTTAGGATGGTCTTAAGTCCACCTATGTTTTGAGTGTCTGGACTATTCTTACTGCTCATGTGTTTGCGTTCCCCTCAATGAGGGGCCAGAGAGATGCATTTTTTGTGGGTACAGTTTTATTAGGATTGTATTGTTTGGTGCGTTCACTCCACATAGTTCCTGTCTTTGGTGTTGTGATGCTGAAGGGATGCTCTGTTTTAGAGGATACTTGGATGACCAGCAGCATATTTCTGTGCTCCGGCAGTTGCTCTCGGTCTTGCCAACCCTACAGTAGATATCTTGTCATTTGGAGGGCAGGGACGTGGGCTTCCAGGACAGGGATTGTGTACTCTAATATGTGTATGTACATGGTCTGTGTATGTGTATGTCTGTGCTTTTATAAACATTACCTTTATGTAAATAATAAAACCTAGAATGCTGAGAGAAGAGCTGTGTGACCATGATTATTTTTTTTTAATGTACATATTGTTTTATTTGTATATTGTGAGCTGCTTCTGGTTTATGCAAATGTGAGTTCCTGGAAGGAGAGCTTTCAAATACTGTGTTTGCATTTAGTTTTGGTTCTTAATGTGTTCTTAGATCATCTGTAATTTTTTTTATATTGGGATCCACAGAGTGGATGTATATTTATTAAACTTAATGGAGCTTAAAGCACTTGCTGAGCTACATTAAACATGAGATAAAATTGTATCCCTTACAATTGTAAGGGTATAAATTTTTAAAGGTTTTTATTTTCTTTTAATTGTTGAATTAATGCAGAATAATTTCTTTGCTCTGACATGAGCTTGTCAAGAGTAATTTAATATAAATTGATCAAATTTAGGCTCTTTAATCTTCTTACTGAAGACATCTTGTTTATGTATTCATAATGCATCCATTGTTTTCAGGAGGAACTCTGCCAGCTGAATACCTCAGTTGGTGTCAAGCTGAATGTTCAGCTGTAGCTGGTGCATATGTGTAAACTGATAAATGAAAAATTTAAAAAAAGAACAGTTTCACTTCATTTTCTGGAACTTGATTGTTTATCCCAAGCAGTGACCTGTATCTTACATCTGTACAACCTGTTCTGGAGTCAGTGTCCAACCACCAATGCTGTCTTCATGCACATCTTTCATATCCCAAGGTACAGTAACAGAGTTGGCTTTTTGATGCTACACTCATGAGTGATAAAGACTTTCTATGCTGCCTCCCTATAAATGATAAATAGTTTGTTTGTAGTGTTGCACTTCTGTGTGATGGGCTAGTAGCTAGCAGTTTTCGTTGAGAACACACATCTTTAAGCTGATCTCGGCCGCTAATTTCTAAAGACTTAATGTACTGATAGAGACCATCACCATAGAAGTCCTTTGTTCTCTGACCCTTCAGTTTGAGGGGTGTGTCCAGAAGCATCAGTACCTTGACTATCCCTTTGCCTTTATTTTTAATTATTTCCTCTTGTTTTCCTGCATCCCTGTCTTCATTTTTCCATTTTTATAGTAAGATAAAGATGTTTTTAGTTTTCATAAAGATTTTTGGGTGCAGTATTCCTGTGTTCTGTTTGTCTTCCATGAGTAGCCTGTGGAGTATTTTTGATGAGCACAAAGTCATCTTTTGTTATCTTGTCCAAACCAAACTTAGTTTATCCTTTATTTTATTTTGCCTGGAAAGAAACATGTAGACAATCCAGTGGCTGAGAATAATTATGAAATATCTAACTTGCTCTTTGTAAAGCAAGACACTATCATCTACAGCGCGAAGCTTGCTGGGTTGCTGAAGGTATTGAGGGCAAGGCGAGACTCCATGTATTAATTTAGATTGTTTCCTTATCAGGTCCAAGATTCTGTGCAAGACAGCAGTCTATCTACTGATGAGTTAGTGGGAAATGGAGAATTGTATCATGTACATTGCCAACAGTATTTTTGTGTGCATGAGGCCAAAACAAATTTCTTCTGATCTTTGTAAACAGGTAGTAGTCTTTTGTTTGCAAAAGAGGGGTATTTCCATGCTGCAAACTGGATGTGAATACCATATGATGGTTTTTAGAGACAGCCATTTCAACTTGCACTGAAATTTTTGCAGAAGAATGCCCTCATATAACAACCCTTCTCTCTAATTATAGGCTGTAGAATCATAGAATCATTTAGGTTGGAAAAGACCTTTAAGATCATCAAGTCCAACTGTTAACCTAGTACTGCCAAGTCCACCACTAAGCCATGTCCCTAAGCACCACATCTACATGTAGGATTCTTAGGAAGTGGAAATCCAGCAGAGAAAGCGTTTGTGGTAGAATTAGGTGTTGAAGCTTATGGAGTTNTTCCATGCTGCAAACTGGATGTGAATACCATATGATGGTTTTTAGAGACAGCCATTTCAACTTGCACTGAAATTTTTGCAGAAGAATGCCCTCATATAACAACCCTTCTCTCTAATTATAGGCTGTAGAATCATAGAATCATTTAGGTTGGAAAAGACCTTTAAGATCATCAAGTCCAACTGTTAACCTAGTACTGCCAAGTCCACCACTAAGCCATGTCCCTAAGCACCACATCTACATGTAGGATTCTTAGGAAGTGGAAATCCAGCAGAGAAAGCGTTTGTGGTANTAAAGCACTTGCTGAGCTACATTAAACATGAGATAAAATTGTATCCCTTACAATTGTAAGGGTATAAATTTTTAAAGGTTTTTATTTTCTTTTAATTGTTGAATTAATGCAGAATAATTTCTTTGCTCTGACATGAGCTTGTCAAGAGTAATTTAATATAAATTGATCAAATTTAGGCTCTTTAATCTTCTTACTGAAGACATCTTGTTTATGTATTCATAATGCATCCATTGTTTTCAGGAGGAACTCTGCCAGCTGAATACCTCAGTTGGTGTCAAGCTGAATGTTCAGCTGTAGCTGGTGCATATGTGTAAACTGATAAATGAAAAATTTAAAAAAAGAACAGTTTCACTTCATTTTCTGGAACTTGATTGTTTATCCCAAGCAGTGACCTGTATCTTACATCTGTACAACCTGTTCTGGAGTCAGTGTCCAACCACCAATGCTGTCTTCATGCACATCTTTCATATCCCAAGGTACAGTAACAGAGTTGGCTTTTTGATGCTACACTCATGAGTGATAAAGACTTTCTATGCTGCCTCCCTATAAATGATAAATAGTTTGTTTGTAGTGTTGCACTTCTGTGTGATGGGCTAGTAGCTAGCAGTTTTCGTTGAGAACACACATCTTTAAGCTGATCTCGGCCGCTAATTTCTAAAGACTTAATGTACTGATAGAGACCATCACCATAGAAGTCCTTTGTTCTCTGACCCTTCAGTTTGAGGGGTGTGTCCAGAAGCATCAGTACCTTGACTATCCCTTTGCCTTTATTTTTAATTATTTCCTCTTGTTTTCCTGCATCCCTGTCTTCATTTTTCCATTTTTATAGTAAGATAAAGATGTTTTTAGTTTTCATAAAGATTTTTGGGTGCAGTATTCCTGTGTTCTGTTTGTCTTCCATGAGTAGCCTGTGGAGTATTTTTGATGAGCACAAAGTCATCTTTTGTTATCTTGTCCAAACCAAACTTAGTTTATCCTTTATTTTATTTTGCCTGGAAAGAAACATGTAGACAATCCAGTGGCTGAGAATAATTATGAAATATCTAACTTGCTCTTTGTAAAGCAAGACACTATCATCTACAGCGCGAAGCTTGCTGGGTTGCTGAAGGTATTGAGGGCAAGGCGAGACTCCATGTATTAATTTAGATTGTTTCCTTATCAGGTCCAAGATTCTGTGCAAGACAGCAGTCTATCTACTGATGAGTTAGTGGGAAATGGAGAATTGTATCATGTACATTGCCAACAGTATTTTTGTGTGCATGAGGCCAAAACAAATTTCTTCTGATCTTTGTAAACAGGTAGTAGTCTTTTGTTTGCAAAAGAGGGGTATTTCCATGCTGCAAACTGGATGTGAATACCATATGATGGTTTTTAGAGACAGCCATTTCAACTTGCACTGAAATTTTTGCAGAAGAATGCCCTCATATAACAACCCTTCTCTCTAATTATAGGCTGTAGAATCATAGAATCATTTAGGTTGGAAAAGACCTTTAAGATCATCAAGTCCAACTGTTAACCTAGTACTGCCAAGTCCACCACTAAGCCATGTCCCTAAGCACCACATCTACATGTAGGATTCTTAGGAAGTGGCAATCCAGCAGAGAAAGCNTTCCATGCTGCAAACTGGATGTGAATACCATATGATGGTTTTTAGAGACAGCCATTTCAACTTGCACTGAAATTTTTGCAGAAGAATGCCCTCATATAACAACCCTTCTCTCTAATTATAGGCTGTAGAATCATAGAATCATTTAGGTTGGAAAAGACCTTTAAGATCATCAAGTCCAACTGTTAACCTAGTACTGCCAAGTCCACCACTANACTGAAAGAAGTAACAAAGAACAGACTGTGTTTGATTACCAGGCTATAAACCTTAGCATGCAGTGCTTAAACATGGAGGAACAAATTTTCTAACAGGCTGGTGCTATTGTGGAAAGATGGATTTGAGCCAAACTCCCAGATTTGAAACCCCACGAACTTCAGTAGGCCCAGGCCAGCCCTTGGCTTAGGTTCATCTCAAACATTGCAAGCCTAGAAAAGGTATTTGAACATTCACAGTGGCAACTGGAGATCCAAAAGGGGAAGGTTCATGCATAATCTGTGCAGTATTTGCACACACAAAGGGCATATCGGTGCCAATATGAATATTTGTCCCCTTGATCATTATAAGAATGTTTTTAGAGCATCTTTGAAAACACACTGCAGCATAACGTGAAGGGAATGTTTCTGGCATGTGTCCTCAGTGCTTGAATCTGTTACTAACTAATCTCTTTAGTGGGAAGAGCTTTATATGGCTTCTCTAATTTACCCAAATAATTAATCTCTTGCACATCATCCGCACCTCTGTGGTCCCCTCGGACAGCCCTTTCCTGTAACAACAGCTGACATCAGGTTCCTGGGTCACATGGTGGATTCCTGCTCAGAGGACAACTGGTTTATTATGGGTTTAAGCAATACCGCCTTCTGAATGGGGACTGTAGTGGGTAGATTTCAACAAATTATCAATTATACCCAGACCAACCGGAGAGATTTATGTGCTTGTTTTAATAAGCATTGCACTCATTTATTTGCTTTCTCTTTTGCAGCAGAGTAAACTCTGGTTTCCTCCGGGTTGTGCAGCTGCTGTAAATGGTAATAAGACAGCAGTGTCAGCCGCAGTAGTGCTGTGATTGAGACATGCATCCTGCACTTGCTGTATCTGAGGGTTGTGTCTGGAGCTGGAGAGGGGAAAAGTTTAACGTGAAAATGAACTACATGCAATTACCGATTCATGGGGAAGATCATAAGGGATCCAGCTGGTGGTGGCACTGGGTTGTTAAAACTGTTCTTCTGAAGAAACTAGAAGAAGAAATTAGAAAAATGCACATGTGCAGTACTCAGCAGAAGTTGTCAGAGCATCCTAGAATATTTCTTATTAATAAGAATATATTAATCGCCAACTTTTACATCAAATGTACTTTGTGCATGTTTCCTGTGGAGAAACCTAAATGAGCATTTATCACCAAGGTAGCAGCACCAGCGTAAAAGACGCAGGAACACACAGAGATATGAATATTTTATGGTTGTGACAGAGCTATCATCAGAGCATGCCACCTCCTTGAACTGAGCTGTCTGTGTGACACTGAGTTGTGATTTATGCCAGTTTGCTTGACTGCAGTGTGGGACCTGCCAAGGTCTATCACATGAGCAGCTACAGCGAACTGTAGATGATATTAAAGCAGGTAGAAGATGATTTTGCAATTCCATGCTGGCAGAAGGGGAGCGGTGAGGGTCCATTCCCTTCTCAGAGTCAGGTGTGGAGTGGCGAGGAGCCTGGGGAGAAACGGCTGTGACTTTTGTCTTGAGACCAGGTGACATTGTATTGCCGCAGTTGCAGATTTTCATAGCAATAAGAAGTCATGACAAATATTGTGGTACAACTCCAGCTTGTCCTGACTTCACCGTTTTCCATCTCTCTGCACTTCTTTAGAATTATCTGGTGAAAGCTAAATGCTGTAAGTCTAGGTCTAGAAATGAAGGTGGTTTTTTGAGCAGTTAGCACAAAAGTAAAAAGGGGTAACACTGTATCCAGATTGCCATCATTAAACAGGAGAGCTCTCCAAACAGAGAAAGCTCTTAGCGGTGTGTATGCAGTACTGCAGGCAGGCACAGGCTGCAAGGACTTAGAAGTATTACGCTGTTCCTTTCTCCAAAGCTAGCATTTACCTGTGCTGCATGGCTGCACTGGTTGCATACAAATCTCACAGCGGGTTGTTTCCCAGTTTACTCTCCCAGATACACTCTACGCACCTGGCGACACTGGTATTATTAACTTAAAAGCTCCAACAGCGATATGAGCCCTGGTATGCCACGTCTTAGGAGATCCCTCTTGTCGCAGGGAGTGCACTGACAGGCTTGTTTGAGCTAAATTGAAAGCTTTGTCCTTAGTCTGTGCAACTATAATTCTTCCTCTTTTTAATATAATTTGATCATAAACTTCTAATAATATATGAGACACAAACTGCTTGCTTGTTATCAAAATCTGCATTATATTGTTAGAGCTCTACAGAGTTAACACACACACGACGGACTATTGAAACAAGCTGCTGAGAGAGCTTTGTCGTAATATCTATGTACCAAACATTTCTCTGACTCATATCCCTACATACCCCCTGCAGTGATTTTGTAAGTCAGGGCAAAATTTAGACTACTATTTGTTATCTGGTACATATTTCTAAGACAATGCCAAACAAAAAGCTAAATTTAAAAACTATGACTTTTGTTGTTGGGGGTTCCAGACGTGCCAAAGGAACATGTGTCAGCAATTTTAGGCTTAGCAGCCACGTAATTGTGAAGTGTACTTATATTTATAGATGCTCTTGGATGATAAAAGCTGAGATTTCTGTTAGCTGTTTGAGTTACGTTTACTGTCACTGCTTTTTTATTATTAGTGGCACTTCAAGAATTTGTATTGGAATGGGAAAAAAAGTGCACAGAAACTCTTCCTTTGTTTATGTGTGTGACAAAGTTATTGTGTCCAAAGAGAAAAATGCTTTTAATGGTTTGATTTGGCTTGCGTGCTCGTATGGACAGCCGTTGGGTCCTGCACATATATTCTGTCTTTCTTTGCTTCGTCGTATATTGCCTTCGTTTGTGAGTCAGTTTGCCTCCTGCCTGATGATACTTTTTTCCTCTAAATTGTGTGATTAGTTGAGGAGATGGGGAAATAGACTGCGGCTTTGGATATAGAAAATGAGACAGAGACACAGACTCTCTGATGCAGGGAAGGGAAGTGTGTTTGAACCTCAGATCCATCCTACATCATAGGGTCAGCGGGAAATATGGTGGTATGATTTTTCCCAGCTCACACCTGAATCATACATCTATATTAATATATAGCCCAGAGCTCTGAATTGAAGCATCTTCAGGAATTGCTCCCAGGCTTACTAACTTCTTAACCATCTGAGATATACCTTGGAGACACACCAAATGACGCAGTCTGACCTTCTGTTGACAAGGATGGCTTTCCTGCAGAAGTAGTTATCTTTAGTATACCTCAAGAATAAAATGCTAAAGCCTAGTCCCTTATCTAAAATACTGATCTTTAAACTGTTTTATAATGATTTTATTCCCATTCATGGATGGAGGTAAATATTTTCAGTTAAAGTAATTCTGAAATTAATGTTTGGCAGTAGGATTATTTCAGAATTTAATTTTTGGACAGAGACTTAAGTAAATCTGGTGAGGGAGACTTTGAATGTATTCTGCATGATTTCTTCGATTTACTACAGACAGAGTATGGTTTCTTATATTGCTGTAAACTTGGCTAGTTATATCACAGTAAAGACTGAGGCTTATATAGTTTCAGTTATTGAAAGATACCCACCTTAAACATGTAGGTTTGCTCATGGCCATGTGTCAGCAGCACTGGTGGCTGTCATTTAATTGTCTAGCGGCTGTTCCACTGCATTTCTCTTGTCCACTGTCACTTTTGTGGCTGTATCCAGCCCTGAAGCATTGTGGATCTGGGCCAGTGATTCATTTCTAGTCTGTGTTACTAATGTGCAAGATTTCATAGTCATCTGTTAGCAGTTGAGCTGTAGATGCAAAAGTCCATTCTGTTAGCTCTTTGGTGATAAACAATAGGATTCTAGGTGATATCCTGTACCTTGCCATCACTGATCTGAACCTATCTGTAGTAATCACTGCCTTCTGTTTTGTATCAGGAGAATGGAAAGACTAATCTGTTACCGCCTTGCTACCTTTGTTTTTTAATAAAGACCTCCCCTCCTCCAAGTAGGAGCATCAGCTCAGCACTCCCTCCATCCTGTCCTCTCTTGAGATGACTTGGTTGCTGTCATCCCTTTTCAATGCTGTGTCTATGGGGTGAGGTTCTGAGGTTTGTAGTCAGCTTATGCTGATCGGCAGGGTCCAGCCACGGACCTTGCATAGCCTCATGTTGCCATGTGGTGAGTCAGATCATCTCACTGATCCAGCTGAAAATTAACTGTAAAAATACGCTGACATGTCAGTTTTTGATCAGCTCTGAAAGGGCCCCACCACAAGCGCTGCTGTGACATATCCTGTATCTCATCACCAAGGAGAAAAGCTTAGTCGTATGTATTCCTCACAGTTACAGCAGCCCTGAATACGTGAGGTGGTGTTATGGTGAGAGCGTTCTGGATAGACACAAGCACAGGGAAAGAGGAGCAACTGTCAGGGAAATGGTGCACATTGCTTTATCTGCAGTTCTGGTAAAGAGTGGAGCAAGCAGATCAAGTCAAAAAGCTATGCTTGCTGTCATTGTCTTCTCTGCCTCCATTTGACCCTGCCTTGCAAGTTGGTCTTGGGCCAGCTGAGAAAAGAGCCATCACTGTTGTGACTCAGAGTCAGCTTCGCTGAAATCGTTAGTTAAGCCAGCACAGAACCAATGTGAGACCAGGATCAAGATTTTTTCTTAGGTTTTTTTCCCCTAAATGGGCTAATGGCATTTAGCTTATAAACTTACTGTCATCTCACTTTGTAGTGAATGGAATTAAATTTATGTACTGAATATCAGTTGCTCTCTGTGGCTTTTCTAGGACGAATCCTCGACTTGAAGACTGGAACAGTAAAGAAAGAGGGTCAGCAGTCCTCAATGAGAATGTGCATGGGATCAAGGCGCTCTTTCATTTGCAGGATGAGGTATGCATTTACCTTGTATTCCTGTGATGGTTCCAGTCCCATCTCAGATTAGGCTTCAGACATTTTGTTGCACTAATTTGACCTTGCTTAAAAAATGAAGCTGTAATGACACACTCCCATTAAGCATTTCCAGAATGTGTGCTTTTGGAACTGGAATAAAACTGAAACCTGTCTTCCTTTATGATTAATGACTAAACAGCACCTCATTTGTGTATTGCAGTTATTTTTATCAGTGTAGGGTGTAGGATGCTTTCCCCAGAGAACTTCATGACAACTTCACCCCTGGAGTGTAAGCCATTCTCTCTTCTAGTCAGATTATTCGAATCAATACTTTGGGAACAAAGCTTTCGCAAGTGTAATGAAAGCCCAACTCTGTGTATTTTTTCAGCAAACCAATAATATTAAAAGAATCTTGAAGACAAACAGGAATTCAGTTGCAAACTTGCCAGCTATGTAGGAACTAACCTAAGCCTGGTATGAATTAACCAAATGTCAGCTGGTTGATGCTCGATAAATGACTAATTGTTAGAGGGTTTTTATTTTGCAATTTTCCAACTTCTCCTGCATTGCTTGGGCTTCTTTAAAGAGATCTGCCTGACCAATGCTTCTCAGTAGGGCTTGCAGGCACTTCTGTTGTTGTGGTGCTAACAGGATAAAATGCCGGTTGCTGTTGCAATAAATTTCTCTCTGTGTGGTTAGGGGGGGAAAGTACATAATTGCATCTACAGCCTATATCCAATATGTGTGTTGAAAACAGATGATGCAAAATTTGTTATGGAATGAAACACACAAAGCAAAATATTTGACAGATTAAACCAGATCCCTGCACTTTGGTTATGTGGTGGAATTCTTCCAGTCATGTGAGGAAGCTGAATGTATGGCTCTTGGGTGCCTTTGTAAAGGGTTTATATACTTCATACCTGCAAAATTAGACTTCAAAGCTGTAGCTCCTTTTCCCCTCTTAGCTGGGGGAAAAGAAATACAGCCTGGCAGAGAGACACTTGGAACATTGCTTTCTCTTCCTCCAAGCTGCACATAGTGGTCATGTGAGGAACACTTTTTTGTGCAAAGAAAACCAGGCTTAATGACCTGTTTACAGTTGTTCCCCAGCTTTTAAAACAACATTTCAGACTGCAGTTATTTCCTAGCACCCTGATTCTGTAAACTCCAGTGCATGAGAGTAATTTTATACATGCCAGTAGCCCCATTGTTTTCGTAATTCTAAATCTTATTTTAATTGTTCATTCCTTCTCCTTGGCAATGACTNAAGAAAAAGAACTATAATTTAAAAAAAAAACTTGTGGGAAGAATGACCCTCAAATAATGTGAACTTTCCTTGTGATTACTTCTTTCATTGTTATTGTTCTTTTTTCCATTGAAAATGAACTGGGTTTACCCTTCAAACTGTTTACTTAGCTTCAAATGGATTGTTAAAATTATACAGTTAGGCATAGTTAGAAATATCACAAAATATACATGAACAAGTGTTAAACAAATTTAGTTGACAGTGTAAATAGTCCGTTCTTGCGAACATTAGATTAATATCTACTAACATCATAGCTGGTGTATGACAGTCTAAATGCTATGTCCAGGGGAGCTTCTGGAACACTGAGATTGTTTTGTATGGATATTTGGGGTCCTTATTTATGCCTAACTCATATTCTTCTCTAGTTTTCACCCTTGTTTTATAGTATTTTGAAGTGTATCTATTCTTTAGCCACTCTTGGAATATCTATTTCAAATCCTGTTTGGGGGGACGGGAGGGAATCTTTTTGTAGTGTCTTCTATTTTTCTTTATAAAATAAAGAAAATATGTGTAGCACACCCAAAAAGCTCAGTCTGTGGAAGTAGCAAGTTCTAAGAAAATATAAATCTGGGACTTTCTGTCAGAAATTAATATCCATTATTGTCTACTTATATATACTAATAAAGATCTTGAAATGCATTTTCATCTTGGGTATTTATATTAATTTTTGAGCCATTTCAAATTTGAATTTACTTTTAGATGTGGAAATGCTCCTCTGGATCATTTACCTCTGAACAGAATAACCACCATGAGAAAAAGATACAGGTACTATTACTTAATTTATCACAACAATTAGTTGCCATAAGCACTCTCATTTTCCACTGGGCTAATGCTCACTCAAGGAGTACTACCTGGCCAAACATCTGCATTAGCACACACTGTAAAATAGCACTGGGTCTCAGGAGAACTCGCCACTAAATTCAACTGCATCAGAGTCACTGGATCTTTTTGCAGACCTTGCGCAAGTCACTCAGCTTCTTTGTCTTAACCAGCTCCATCTCTGAAATAAGCTTCAGTATCTTTCTCAGAGAAATATTATGGAAAACAGGTATTATGGCTTGAATAGCATTGTAATGGAGCTGACATTGTACAGAACTCTAGGTTGATGGTTGGTTGTTTCTAACATTTCTTACAAATATCAGTAAATCATTAGTAGTCATAGTTTAAAAACATAAAGCTATTCTGCGTGTCAATCAACATGATATTTTTGTTTCCTTTTCATTTAGGAATGGCCTCGGCCCAGTAAAAGAAGGCGAAGCACAGTATGCTGTTGTCCATTGCACTGGCTATATCAAGGCTTGGCCACCAGCAGGTGTGTATCTATCTCATTTGAAGGCGGTTTGGACTGTGCTACCTGCAAGACAGTTGAAAACGTGGCTCAGGATCCTTTGCTGGTACAGAACCAGGCTGAATTTTGGTGGGGTAGCCCATTCAGTCTCATATTGAGAAGCTTTTGATATCAAGGAATCAGCTGTTGTTACTCACTGAGGGCCTCCCCTTTTTTCCATGTGAAATCCTACTCAATTTCGTTGGCACAGAGAGCAGTGGAGTTGTTGGTAACGTGGGATTACAGCAGCTGGGGCCAAAAGTTTTCAATCTGATAAACCGACATAAAAATGGCCTGATATTAAGCAGGTAGACATAAAGCATTTGTACCTCTAGAAAACGCCAACTAATGCTTTTATATTTAAGTACCGAGTTGCAAGCACCTATGTATGAAAATGCGTCATTTCAATTTAGGTGCATAGGTCCTCAATTCAAAGTGGTGGTATTAGTGGAGATTGTTCAGTCTTTGTCATAAGTTCTGTTTTGACGCTGTTTTTCTGGGAAACAAGTCTTGGCATATAGCTTTGAACTGCAGAGAAAAACATTTACCTACTGTAACTCAGTATTACATATGGGAATATTTACCTTTGAAAAAGTCAAAGAGGAGACAGTGGAGCTCATCCAGACATCATCATGAACTGGATTAGTTGACCTTGGCATTTACAGTAGTTGAAGAAGCTGTTTGCAATATGACAGCGCCTGCTGGCATGAATCAAACCATGAGTTGTCCTGCCCTTTTGTGGTCGTATACCACAAGCATAAATCACATTTATTCAGGGATTATGAATGCTAAGAGGTCGTTTGCACCAAGTCTGTACGGTGGTGTGCAGACACCAGCATGCAGATGTGAACTCCTTGCCATTTCCTGCTGAATTGCAGTTTTGGAAGAAGAGGAAAACCTCCCCTCTTGTTGCTAATAGGATTTAATATACTTCAGTGTGTTGTAGGAGTCAAAATGTTTCAATTTCATTTCTATCTCCAAAGAGTGGGAGCTCAGTGTGTGTAAATTGATCTGTGAAAATGAAAGCATTTTTTGTTTTCTTAGACAAAGAGATTAACTTTTCTTTGCTAATTCCAAACATAATTGAATTCAGTCCTCATACACAGGATGTCTCTTCAGAAAGGTGCAGGTCAAATGAGGTTTCTTTTAACTCCTTGCTTAGCTTGAATGAAAAGCTTGCTGCATGTTATGGGACATTTAAAGAGATCTAACCCTTCAGGGGTGTATGTTGCTGATGCAGAGCTGTGAACGCACAAACTCATGTCAGTGCTATGTTACCATGTCAGCAATATAAGACTTCGATTTGCCATTTCTGTAGGGGAGCAGGCACTGCAGTGCAGGAGCACGGGGTGAAAAGGATCTTCTAGATCTTTGAGTGCTCCGTTGCCAGGTACCACACTATAAGTTCCAGTTTACGTTAGTGAGGTGTTTTCCCCGTCTCCAGCTCTTCCAAAACCTCAGTGCTCTCCCATGCTTAGCAAGCTCTCTAATTTCCAGTCCTCATTAGTTTATAGGAAGTTTATGCCAGTGTGTTCGTAGACTATATTGCACTGAAGATCAGGCAGGAGTTTTCCTGCTTTGTGTGTGTCTCCAGTGTTTTGATGCATTACCAGAAGGAGGGTATATCCTGTCAGCCTTGACTTTGCAAGGTTAAACCAGCCCAATTCTAATCTCCGTTCTCACAATGCATTCTCTTTTCTTTACCCTCATGTCTTTTCTCTGCACCTGTTCACATTTTCACTTAACTTTTCAAAATGTGGGTCACCAGAACTCCACACTCTTGTCCAGATGAGATTGTAGTGATGTATAATGAAAATGGTATTTCCTATCTTGACTGGCAGTATATGATATGGCATACTTCTCTTTTGTATGGTGCATCCTGCTGGCATCCTTAATCACCTAATACCCATATCAGGCTGCCTTTTTCTCAGTTGTCAACTCAAGATCTTCCAGATCATAGCAAAAATAGCTTTGAATTGTGTGATCTTTCAATTAGTAATACGACATTTCATCGCATTTCTGTTGCTGTAGTTTATGACTGTTATTAGTCCCCAAGTGCATGCTTATGCATTTAGTAATGTTGAATTTCATCCCATTTCTATTACTCCACTCCTCAAAATCACATGGTGCTCCCTTATGATATCCCAGTGCTCCTCCACAATGTTCATGCCTCCAAACTATAGCACAGTCCTAAGCGATGTTTTAGATTTTGAGAACCTTATGTGGAATTTCGATGGTCTTTTATGTTACCATCCAAATTGTTACTCATCATAGTCATGCCTGAGTGCCTTTTTCACAGTATAAAGTACTGAATCGGGGCCTCTTTCGTGAGTGTTTATTTGCCCACCCAGTCTTCCCCACTTTCTGTTGGTGATTGTCATGTATCCATTGACTTTCGGAGTTGAATGGGAATATCCATGGGCTGAATTGGTCCCCAATACATTTGGGTAAATACGTGGCAACATCACTGCATTTGTTCTCATTTCCAATGAAAATTCAACCCTAATCTGCAAAGCACATGAAATAACTGCAGCAGTAATTGAATTTGCTAAGGCTTTTCTACCCTGTAATAAAATTACTTTTGTTCAAATCAGCTAGAGAGTAGCAAGCCCCTGGCCTTTGAATGGTCTCTGGATTCTTGGGAATGAATGGGTTTGTGCTAAATCACAGCTGTTTAAAAATTCAGCTATGGAAAGAATCATTTTCGTTTATTTTTCAATTGCTAAGTGGACATTCTAATACAAACTCCATATATCCTTTTCTTTCAGAGCATGCAATATGGCACGTGCATTATACAACTAGTATACAACACATAAAACATACTTTCATAAACAAAAGAACAAGTATTTAGCAAATGCACTTAATCTGTACTTAATCTAATTTGTTTAGCACCTGGTATTTTCTCTTTCTGGCTTGTATTGCATTGTCTGTGGCCAATGTGTTAATTTTTTTTAGTCCCACACTGAGTATAATGCAATCAGTATTGATACAGAAATATCAAGACAAGAACTGCTTTGTGATCATTGCTAGTGTGATAGACTATCAGGTTTGACAATGCTGCTGCTGTGAGTAGTCTGTGCTAAATCTCTTAAGTAATTCAGATACTTTAAACAGTTGAAAACAAATGGCAGCTGGCATCAGTATGCTGGCATATTTTAAGGACTGTTTTTTTTTTTTCACAGATCTAAAGTAGAAAGCAAATTCTGTTATGGCTCCGATCTGTGGTCAGTGTGAAATCACCTTGCACATCTAGCCTGACTTTTTTTTTTTCCCCCCTCCTTACCCTTAATGGAGCAGGAGGGCTCACTTATTGGCAGTCTGCCCTTTTTCGCTGAGAAATGAGAGAGAAAACACAGGAAGCATCATGCCTCATCCTCCTCACAGAACTGAGCTTGGAGCGTGCAGGACCCGCAGGCAGCACCTGCCTCCCCCATGTTCCCTAACAAAGCAGACCCAGGAGTGCTGCAGCCTGAGCTCTCTCTGTGTTCCCCTGGAAAAGGAGCTATTTGGCTGTTCCCTTAATACAGTGTGTTTGCCTGTGAGTGAGTGGGGGACACAGAAAACCAAGCCACTTTGAGTAGCACGTCCGTTAAGGCTGCGTTTGTTAATGGTCCGTTCGTTTTCCTCCATTGTGCCTGCAGGAGAAGGGTAAAACTAAGCTCAAGTACAAAACCCAGCATATGATACCTACACACTTATATCCCCATAAATTATATGTTGGCCTCAAGTAATCAGGGTAAACTTTGTGTAGAAGTCAAAGGAAAAAGGAGTCAGATATTGCAGGTCAACCTTCCAACCAGTTAAGTTGTTCATTTCTTATGTGGAGTGTATGCTAGATTAAATAATGACAGTGCAGTGTTGGGTTATTCTGAATGAGGCAAGAAGACCCCTTGTTTGAAACTGGCTGAGCACCAGTTCCAGCCTTTGTCCCCCAGTTCCCGGTGAAGCAGCTTGTGATCCTTAGCCTAGACAATGCTTCAAGTTCATAACCACTCACAAAACTGAGAAATGCTGACCGTCTCCTGATCATTCAGTTTTCAACTTAAGCAAGCATTTGCTTTTCTTCTCCCCCCGCCCCCCCCGAGCATCTCATTCCTGGAAGGAAATGAATCTTATGTGGTCCATATGATATTTTCCTAATAGGTTTTTTCACGCTATAACAATAGGTGGAAAATATTTGGTGGAGAGAGAAGACACAGTCTGTCAGGATGTTGCTAGTTTTCTGTAAATCAAAGCCAGGACGTGCAGAAAAACACATAGTGAAGAAAAGCCTTAGATAGATACTTATTTCAAAAACTTCAAATAAAAACTCCCAGAATTATGTTAAATTCAAATAATGTTGAAATCTTTTTTTCTCCTTAGTTTTTTTATCTTAAAAAAAGAAACATTCTAGTCTTCCAAGTCAGACTTACGGTAATGTCTTAACCACAGCATGCCAAAGCTGTTAGGTTATTTTAAAGTTTTGGCCAGAATCTGGACATTTGTGCAAAGTACTCCCTCCTCCAATACAAAACAAAATAGTTGCTTGAATATTCTTTGCAGTGCTGTCATTTTTAAGGCTTTTTTTTTAAAAAGAAGAATTTAGTTTTTGTTGGGATTTTTCACGAGATTTTTCCTTGGTATGCTGTAAACATCCACAGCCTTTTTTTGTGAAAGCCTTTTTCCATTGTTGTGTATGGGAGAACGTCACACAGTGCAATTTCATGCACAGGCAAGTAACTATCAGAAATGGTTCTGATGGAGATAGGCATTAACAGGGGATCGCTAGTGACCACTGGACACTTAAATTACGTGCTTCTAAAGACTTGTAAATGGTTTATTTTTGAGTGTAGTGAAGTAAAACCACATATCCGCTAACACTGTTCTGTGTCTCACAGAAAATACAGGGCAGAAGGATAGAGAAAGAAGGCAGAAAATGAAGCTGTTCTGTTGTTAGAGCCAACTGGAAGCTCATTGGGAAACCTAAAAAGTTCCTTATGCCCACACAAACACATGCCGTTACCCTGTGGGAAACTGTTTGCTGGCATAAAGGACACTTGGAAAATTAAATATAACCTCTAACGGCACAGCATTCTATTTGTGATACTCAGTTGCAGGCTTAGCTTTGCAAATTGTTGATATTAACTTGAACAAGCATAGCACTATATTTGTTATTCAAGAGGAGCATATATTTGGTGTTGAGAAATAAAGCCTTTCTCAGGGTTACACGTAAAGAATGTGAATAACTAAGGTATGTTTATTTTGTTGATGCCTTCTAAAGATCAGTTTCATCGCTGCTTTCCTGGAGGCTTTTGCAACTTTTTTTGGAGATACTGATCGTACTTAGTGATGTTAAGGAGCAATATTACATTATGTTAAGAGCTGGACAAAACAGTATTAAGTGCAGTACACATCTTTATTTACCTGTCTATTGGGGTATGATCAATAGGAAGTATGCTAAAGCAAAAGTAAATCGCCCTATGAATGCGTCTCAGGTATAAGCTCACCCACAGTTGAAACTTTGTAACTGTCAGCAAGAGAGTAAAGAAAATAATTTCCCTCTATGGAATGCTGTCAGTAATAGCACACTGCAGACGAGCAGACAATCATTTTGGCATATTTTTACTCTAGGCACTTTTAGGGAAGGGTTAGCAATTCACTGGGTCACGTATTGATTAATTCCAGGCAGATTGTTTTTTATTCATAGGATGTCTTGTGGGATAACCCAACTAATACATTTTCCAGTGTGTTATACAGACCAAATGTAATGCATCTTGCAAAAAAAAAAAAGTGAAAATTAGAACAACAGCCTCCCTTGCCAACCGAGTGACATCAGAAATGGTCTTTCTTAGCTAGGTTTAATTTTGGAGATTGTTTATGTTGCTTTGAGTATATTTGGGCAGTAGCAAGCACGGACCAAGTTCCTAAAAAGGAAAGTGTTGTTGAAAATACAGAAGAAGGATTATGTGAAGTGAAAGCCATCCAGCTGAGTATCTTTGCTGTCCTTTACAATACACTGTGCCGCTAAGGAAACGATTGAAAAAGCTTTTGAAGTCAAGGGAAAATGCTTTAAATTTGTCCTTCTCAAATAGAAAACTCCGTTCCCCAAAAGGGACCTTTTGGTTAAGGCTATCCAACCAGAATGCCTAGAATTATTTCCTTAAAAGAGCACTTAGGTCCCTGTGTTTAGGTGGCCTAATTCTCAGAAGTACCAGGCATCCGCCAAGAAAATTCTCTGAAGGTGATAAGACCTAGAATCACTCACCATCTTTGAAATCAGACTACCTGTACTGAGCTCTCTGAATGTAACTGTGATCACTTCAGGCACCAGCTCTTAAAATGTTTGTTCTTTTGGCGGTTGGTTGAACTTGCAGGTTTGCCGTGGTGCAGAGTTCAGGACTGAGGAGTGAGAGACTCCTCATCCATCTCCCAGAGAGATGCAGTCCCTGCTGCCGTCTTCCAGCGGAAGTGTTAGGTCAACTCTTCTGTTGCTCCGGTGCTTTTTTCCCTCCCGTGGTTGTTTTTGTACACTGCTGCATTTCTTTTGCAGCGGAGTCAGCATCCTCATGCTCCATCCTAAACTGCTGCATCATTTAATTTGTCCTGCTCTCAGTTCACACCTCTAGTCACTGCTTTGTAAGGTGAAACTGCTGGATTCCAGCTATCATCCCCTGCAAACTGCACACAATTCTCAGTTAACCATTTTCTACCTATTTAAAGTTAAAATTGCTCATGTGGAGGAGTCTAGGTTTAGTTTTGGGAGCTCACCCTTCCGGGCACCCCACATGTATGTGAGCAAATAGCAGCCATGTGTCTGCCAAAATTTTGTCTGAAGTGGACACAATTTTGAGTAGATATGTTTGCTGCTGCTTTTACAGGGTAATTTTCTCTTTTTCTCAAGAGGCAGCCAAACTCAGTTCCTTTGCCTATTGGAGCTGTCATTAGCTAATTACTAAGTCTGGTATTGAACAAATAACTGTGTGTAAACACAGCAAGGAAGGAAAACAAAATACTTCTGTAATATGAATCTCTTAACTGTAGTTTCATGTCAGTGGTTTATGCTCTCCGTGGTATGCTGGTGTCTCAGAGCATGGGACTTATTTGTGTTTGGGCTCTTGTTTGTAGTTTGCCTGGTGTGGAACAGAAAAGAGACTGGAATAGCGGTGTGTGAAATATCAAAACAATGCTTTGTAATTTAACTGCTTGAAGGATGAACTGATAAACTGCAGGCAGTGCAGAACCGTCCCACGGGGAGGGTAAATGGAGGTTGTCTTCATTTCAGGGATGTTCTAAATCAGGTGAAGGGTCTCGAGTGAAAGTTTGGGTCCCTAGTAAGCCACAGAGGGACCTTTATCGGAAGCACAAAGTAATGTTTAATTGAAAAATAACATGTGTCGATTCCTTCCAATATTATTTTTAACTTATGTGTTTAATGATTGATTTCTTAAAATGTACTTGTAAGGTCACATATTGCCACCTTGATCTTCTCATACAGCTTCTAAGAAAACCTTTCAGAGGAGTATCTCAGTGTTTGGTGAGGGATATCACATAGGTTTAGAAGCTAAGGAGTTACTTAGGGCCAAATTTGTATCTCTGGATAGTACGATCATTGTGTAGAGGACAAGGGGGTTTTGCCCACCTCTTGTAGTGTGTGACGTTCAAATTCGTACTGCACCTCAATTTCCCACTTGTTAGAGGGGACAATAATGCTCCTCCTTTGGAAAGCTCTTGAGATCCCCTGAAAAAATCCTAGCTATCTGTCAGGGGCCGCAGATGAAGTTAGGCCCCCAAAATTGTAATTCCATTGCAAATAAAGTTTGAATATATTATACAAAAATACAGAGTGTTTTCTTTCACACTTTGCTTATTTTATTTTATAATATAGCTCAATGGGAACTGAAAAATACCTGTAGAATGCTATTTAGAAACTGATTGTCAGACAGGAATCAATTATTTTGATACAAAATAACTTCCTTCAGAGACTACTTGATTTCATTCAGCAGCATTTGTAGTCATTTTTCAGAGGCGTCATTTAAGAAAGGTGTATGCTGTCAACCTCTGGATGGTCCAAAGATTGACTTACATTGGGAATTATAAATTTTGAGAAAAGTGGCTGTTGTTTCATAATTGGTAGCTGCTTTGCAATTAATTTCACTAATGCTTTAAAGTGCCTCTTAAATTATTCACTGCCCATTGTGACTGAATTCCTTGAAAAGCCTTGTGAAAGAGTTTACAAATAACTTAAAATAAGTCAGCAGTGTCACTCTTGGAAGATGTTTTTTCAAGTGCTTCATAGGAAATTGGTATCTCAAAACTGGAGTTGGGCAATAGCCTTAATGAAAGGCCTAACCAACTAGCAAGTAAACAGAGCTAATCTGAATGTTCGTATTTGTGAAACACTGAGATGGAAATCAGTACACGTGTATGTTTTGAAATTATTCCTGTGTTTATAATAGTTATTCCTGTTACACAACTGAAACAAGCACTGCTAGCAAAGCATCCTTGTTTTTCAATCTTTCAACGTAACGACTCAGATTTAGTCCATTATAGAAAAAAGTAAAACCAGCTGTTAAATATGAGCACGAAGTTAATGAAAAATCTAGGCTGTGCCTTGTTTTTAAGGCTCATTATAATATATTATTCACAAAGAAAACTGAACGTAGTGTGCATTCACTGAACATATTAAGTGACCACGTGATTCCGGTAACATGCTGCAGAGAAGCACTCATGGAAATGTTATTGTCTGTCTCTGTGAATAATGGAAGTTTTGTATCTGCATTGTCTTCAGCAGCCAAAATAGCTGCCGTGGGTACTGTACAGGCATGTGAGGTATGTAGCATCAAGCACAACTGAGAAAGATCATCCGATCTGAACCCAGAGATAATGCATTAATAAGGCAATAAGGTTATTTTGTGTGATTTAGAGCATCTAGAACAGTATAGAACCAGACCATCAGCATCTCTGCTCACCCCAATTTACTAATTATAACAGTATTTGTTATCGTTTACTTTAGGAATGACTATACCAGAAGAAGACGCTGATGTGGGACAAGGTAGTAAATATTGCCTTGTGGCAATAGGAAGGCTTCAGGTAATGCCAGTCTTTCCTTATACGAACTACTTCTGAAAGCGTAATTGGTGTTGTGGTTTAGTTGTGAAGGATTTGCACAAAGTTATGGTACTAGACTGTAACTTCTAACATGCCTACAAAATACAAAACACCTTGATGTCAGTGTGCAGCCTGTGACTTATAGAATCATAGCATGGTTTGGGTTGGAAGGGACCTTAAAGATCATCTAGTTCCAACCCCCTGCTGCAAGCAGGACTTGTTTAGAACAGGTCAACAGAGCAAAATGAAAATGTGATTTTGATGCATATATGTATTTAACCCAACAACAGCAGCAAAGATGCTCCTGGAGCATGAGCATGTACAGACCTGCTATTCTCTAGGGTGCATAGGGCTGGGATATTCTAGATTGTGAGAAATTTGGGAGTACAGGTGCTGCAGATGGTATGTTAAAGTGGCTCCCAAGGCCAGTGATATGCTGCCTGCTATTCTGTCATTCATTCTCTCTCTCTGGCTAATCAACTACTTGAGAAACTGTGATTGCAGGAGTTATTCTGAAAATGGTAAAGATAAGGCAGTCAAGAGGCACTTCACAAATAATAGCTTTATTCTCAGTGTGTATTGGTAGTGTGCATTCAGATGTGATGTCAGCTGAGGGAACTGTGAGAATAAAATTTTACTTCCTTTTTGTCCAGACAGTTGCAATTGACGTTTTACATTTTCTTCCTTTGTCCATTGCTGATGAGAGTTCTGAGCAGGAGCTAGAGCAGTCGCGGTGAGTCTCCTTCACCGCAGCAGGGAGACTAATTTTTATCTTCCCAGTCTGGGAATTCTGCCATGGGTGAATGTGTTTGAGCCTCCTGCATGATCTCCTGTTGGCCTGCACTCGTTGCCATCTGCTAGGATGGCATCGCTCCTTCTTACAAGGTAGAATGACCCTTTCATTAGAGCACAGGTACCAAACCCATCTTATATGAGGTGAACAGCCTGCATGTTACTGCAAGTGTTAGCACTTCTGCAGAGTGTGTCTCCATTGCGATGGCAGAGCTACAAAAGTATTGCATGACGATTTTTAGGTTAATCATGCTTTATAATCAAGGGTAATATATTCCACTAATGGAAAGAAGGAAGTTACGGGGATTCATATGTTACAGCTGCCAAAGAAAGATGATTTCCAAGAAAATCACATTAGTAACATGTGGAGTACCAAAACATCTGTTACATTAGAAGAGCCAGCAGGGTACGTGAGGGAGGGCAAGAGGAGGCTCTGTGGATGGGTTTCATCACAAAGGAGTGAAGGTGCACAAATTAAAAACTCTGTTCTGTAACAGCAAATTGAAATCTTGCATACAGTTAACTGGCTAATCTGCTTCACGACAGCAAAAAAAATGAGATTTTGCTCTTTTTGCACTGGGACCTTGTTAACAGAAGAGAGAGCTCTGGAAGTTGTAAGAAAAACAATGGTCTCATTTGTAGCCCCAGTAGGAATGAATAGATATGAAGGGGCCTGATTGCACAGCTTTCAGTTGGAGAGCTGGAAATGCATCATTCTCTCTGATGAGATTTAAGGAGTATTTATAGGAGGACTGTGTTTTTTCATTGTAAGCAGCCACTTGCTGGCCTAGGATCACCTACCTCAACCTCTGGAGAACTTTGTTCAGGTTCTCTGGGTGTTCCAGGTGAGGTTCATCTCACCTGAAAGTTGAGTGTTTAGTCTGTGCTGGTCCTATTGGATATGTCTACAGATAATGAGTTGGCCTCTTCTAGAGATTGACCTTGCTCTCCTAAAAGGGGTGGACTGAATTGTCCTCTGCAAGTCTCTCATTCTTGGTTGACAAAGGTAGGAACCAAGATGCCTAACTTTAATGTGGTGCCACAAAGTGAGGTGAATCCAGCTGTGCTTACATCCTCCTTCTTGGGAACCTCTGGTGTGTTTGTTTCCCTGCTGTGCTGTTAAGCCCAGGTAGGTGTCATGGGGTGAGATATTTGCTCTGCAAACTAGACTAAAGGCTGTTCTGTGTCATTTATCTGTGCTGTTGTTTTATATATGACTTCCTTCAGTAGTTAGCACTCTGCCAACAGATTTTGTTCTTTAGCTACGTAATCAAATTTGCCTTAAGGTGACTGTTCTGTGGGCTAAATGCTGTGGACTTCATTGGTTGTAGGTAACCAGCTCTCCAGTGTGCATGGACATGAATGGCATGTCAGTCCCAACTGAGTTCTTGTCTAGGCACAACTCTGATGGAGTCATCACCTTCGTTGACCCAAGGTGCATCAGCGTCATTGGCTACCAGCCCCAGGTCAGTGAGTCGCTGTAAATGCAGAGACTGGTTAGAGCTAATGAAGAAAATTCTATTTGTGCATTCAAAACATGCAGCAAAACATGAAATATTTGTAGCTGATAAATCGTATGTCGTGCACTAAATGCTGTTCATTTTTCTTTGCTGTCCATGCCTCTCTAAAATTTACAGTTTTTCCCTTTCTTATGTGGGATATCTTTTTATACCTTTTAGATCCAATTAGAATTCTAACAGCAAGATGCTTTAAACCTTCCACAGCTTTCCAGTAAAGACATTTCTGTGATACAAAGTTAACAGTGCTTGAATAGAGTTTTAGTCCTGTAGATCTTTACTTCTGCCAATCTATTGAACAGTACGCAAACATCATTTATGGCATCTTATTTTCCTTTAGGCTTACTGCTCCTCTGAATAGGAGGCTAGTCACAGAACTGAGTAGAATAGTAAATGAACTCCTGACTACCACAGCTCTCCCTCGGCTAACTCTCAACAGTTACAATTTAGAGGCAAAAATAATTTCTTGCTCATTTGTTTTTCCCATTTATTTTGATTTTAGATAGCTTTATAATAAGTGTTTTTACAAAAATTAGTGCCATAAAATGAGCTGTAGTAGAGGATGTCAGTCTTTTCAAGACACCATTTCACAGGTATTAAAAAAATCATTTAAAATTTGTTTGTAAATACAGATATGTATGCAACAGTACAAATATAATGTGGGACATGATGCCTACAAACCTTGTTTGTGTGATTCATCCCCGATTAACAGAGTAGTCCCATTAAGGGTGGTAGATCTAGTGTCTGCAAGGGTTACTTGCAGATCTGCACATGGATTTGTGTTGTGGTCTGGTTTTTTTACACAGCTTTATGTTTTATTCTAGGATCTTCTGGGGAAAGATATTTTAGAATTCTGCCATCCTGAAGATCAAAGCCATTTGAGGGAGAGTTTCCAACAGGTGCTGCATCCTGCTGCTTTTCTTCTGCCATTTATTTATTATTTTTGTTATTATTTTGTTTAGAGAAGTAGCTTTTCTTTTTCATTTCAAGGTATTTTTCTGTTATGCAGAAGGAGTAGCAAGATACGAAACAACTTGTTGATCAGTTACTAATCAGTTAAGCTGCATAAATGTTAAACTGCAGCATCTGTTTGCTGTGTTTTCAGAAATAAGTCACCTAGTTATACATTTTGGTTTCTTTTTACAAAAAATTAAATGAGTGTTCACTGCACAGTTAGAGCTGTTTTGGAGATGCCTGTGTAGATCCCACTATGTTAAGTGGTAACCCAAAGTATTTACCTTCCGAGGTGGGCTGTTGATTTGAAAGTAGTTGCACTCCTCTGTAATGCTGGATTGTTTATGATCTAAATTCTCTGCTAGCATAGATGACATGCTTCATACTTTAATGAAGTTACACCAGTTTACATCAACAGAGAATTTGGTCCTTCTCCCTATCAGGAATTGAAATGCAGACAGAAGTAACAAAAGAAGTACAACATATGGAAAGAGTTACTGATCTGGATTCGTTTTTAGTGAGCCAGGTTTATATCAGCTATATCAAAGGCATTTATTCCATTGTAGAGCTTATTGTTTCAAATTGATCTGGGACATACAGTAGGAGTGCTTTCCCCAAGTCTTCTCCTTGTTGCTGGTCTTTTCAGCGCCTTCCCTACTGCACTAGAAAGCGCGGTGTAGTATGTTTAACTGATAACTGAGGTTCAGATGATCTAGGCGGTTCCAGATTTTCTGACAACAGCCTATAGCTCAACCAAGTGTTGTTGATCCATCTTGCGTTGGATGCTGAGATGTATTTTCAGCTGTGAAATGTGGAGATGAAGTGACTTCTAAAATAATTTGTATAGCCAACTATTTTTTCAGGCATGGCATGCAAAAAACGGAGCTTGAAAAGCCTCTCTGGGAAAAACAACTAAATGCTGATTTGTGTCCATAGAATAGATTGTGAAACTGAGGTTGTGGTCTCTACAGAAGTGTTTGAGATAGTGTAAGATATATCAGTACTCTTGAGCGATTTCTCATCACCCTCTCCCTCAAGCGGAGACTACCAACCCCACTGCTGAGCTAGCAGAAAAGGCTGTGTGAGCACTCTGCAGCCACTTCAGTGTCCCTTGAATGGACTGAGTTCAAACAGCAGCTAAAAGACTTTTTAAATTCAAGATGTTGATTCACAGGCAGGAGCCTGTGAGAGTTAGGTGCTTGAAATAGCTCACCATGCCCAGTGATCTTCTCTGCCCCACGTTCGTTGGGGGTATGATGCTGCAGCTGAACTTACCTGATGGCTAGCTGTCACCAGGAGTCAAGTCCTACTCCCACTTCTTCTTTCCTCCCTGACCTCCTCCCCACCCTTCCTGCTGTCCTGATAATAGCACAGATGGACTTGCTGGGTAGGCTAGCTAAGGGACTAATCGCTTTTGCATGGGACTAGCTTTCAGCTGGTTCAGCTCCGTGAACTTGTGCCTGATCGCATCAGTGGTGCAAGAAGAGCAGCGAGAACACATATGCTGTTTTTCATTAATGCCCAAGTGATTGATTCCACTAATTTATCCAAGACACAATGACAGAGCTCTGTTGAATACTAACACATCACACATCCATCTCTGAAGTGATTGCCTGGAGCTCAGAAAGGCTGGCTAACTAACGTTCAAGTTAACAACTTGGTCCTTACTGTGTTCACTGAGAGTGAGATCAGGCCATGGGAGGCTGCTGGTGTATCCCTGAACTCAGTTCCTGGGGACTTCACTGTCACTACTCACTATTTGGCATGTGCATAAATGATTCGCTGGATCAGGGACCTACATGATTTGCTTAAGGTCATACAAAAAGACAGTAGGAAAAAATGCAGATTAGAAGTGAAAGTTCCTGTTCGCTCGACCTGTGTCCAATCTGTAAAAATATTGTGCTGTTTCTTTAGTAGGCAATTCCTTTTTCGGTGTATTTTTGTTCAGTACAGTAGCAGTGTGACTGGGGCTGTTATTTCAATCATGCAATAAAAGACTGAAGTAAACAGTTAAGCTCTGAAGTAAACAGTTAAGCTATGCACCAGGTGGTTTTTATTTCCAAAGAATGTAAGAAAGTAAAGGTTAAACATTAGCTTTGAATTTTTTGGTGCTATCTTGTTTGTGTGCACTGTTTTAAGACAGTTCAGGATTTTCCCACCAGCGATCTCTATGCTTTATATATTATTACAGAATTAGTGTTTGCTTAATTCAGACTTCAGGACAATAGATCACTGCAGTTTGTTTTATTATTGTTAGTTTGGCCTTAGAAATCTTTTCATTAAAAACGTAACTGTGATTTCCAATAAACTCTCTTTTTTTCTAAAGCCCTCTGAAAACTTGACATTTCTAATTTGCTGACGGTATCAGACCCAGGTTGGTACATAACAGAGGAGGGAGGGTTTTGCATTTTTTGGTGAATTGCCAGTATCCATCTCAAAGCTTTTACGTCCTTGGGAAGATAAATTCATTCATCAGGGTGGGAAGATCAGGCCAGAATAAGATAGTCTCAAGGCCAAGATCAACAAATAGAGTTTAGTATCAAAGGATCCAGAATACAGCTATTTTATATCCAGTAGGATGCTATTCAGATTGGACACTTTTACACAAGCTCTGTGTTTTTTACCCTGGGTGTGGTAGTAGAAGCTGGTGATAAAAGAATGTTGCTCACTGAACTCAAACTACAAAAGCATTTTTAAAAAAAAAAAAAAAAAAAAAAAGGCATTTACCTCAGTATTATTTTGAACTGTCCTGGGTATTGCTAAAGCTTTTTGTGTCTTCTCTTTGCATTCTTTACATTTAATCCTGCATCCAATTGATTGATTTGAAATGCAGACCTTTGGAAAAAACAGGATTGGAGCATTTTTCCTAATCCAATTGCTTGTTGATAAAGACAGAGGGTAAATACTGGGTTTTCTACTTTCAGAGAATACAGGCTGTAGATAGGTAATAAAGAATCAATTCCAGTGGATAAGGATTTAGAATTCACAACAACACGTGGCATTTATTTGCAGTAGACCTTCCCTTTCCTTCCCTGAGGCACCCCTGAGATAACTTGGTAGAAAAGCAATAAAAAATAAATACAGATAGCCCAGGTAAGTGACAGCTGAATGACTTGAAACCATATAAGTTTTCTTCTGACTTAAACCAAGTGTCGTGGTTTAACCCCAGCCAGCAACTAAGCACCACCCAGCCGCTCGCTCACTCCCCCCCAGTGGGATGGGGGAGAGCAGCAGAAGGGTAAAAGTGAGAAAACTCATGGGTTGAGATAAAGACAGTTTAACAGGTAAAGCAAAAGCCACTCACACAAGCAAAGCAGAACAAGGAATTCATTCGCTACTTCCCACCGGCAGTCAGGTGTTCAGCCATCTCCAGGAAAGCAGGGCTCCATCATGCGTAACAGTTACTTGGGAAGACAAACGCCATCACTCCGAACGTCCTCCCCTTCCTCCTTCTTCCCCCAGCCTTAGCTGCTGAGCATGATGCCATGTGGTATGGAACATCCCTTTGGTCAGTTGGGGTCAGCTGTCCCAGCCGTGTCCCCTCCCAGCTTCCTGTGCACCCCCAGCCTACTCTACTGGCTGGTGGGGTGGGGTGAGAAGCAGAAGAGGCCTTGACTCTGTGAGCACTGCTCAGCAACAACTAAAACATCCCTGTGTTATCAACACTGTTTTCAGCACAAATCCAAAACATAGCCCCATACTAGCTACTATGAAGAAAATTAACTCTATCCCAGCCAAAACCAGCACACCAAGATTGTTAGATAACACATAAAATGTAGTTACAGTGCAAGTAGGGTTTTGAGCATACTTCTTTAGCTGGCTGCTTCTTGCTTCTCACTTGATGCCCAACTATTGACTTCAACAAAACTTCAGCTACCAAAGAGGGAATTTGAATTGAGTATTGCCAGACGTCTGAATTCTTAGTCATAAACCAATAGGCCGTCCAAGCAAAGAGTTCACTCTCCATTTTCATTAATAATGAAAAGTGGCTTATTGGTGTTCTCTCCATTCAAAGGCTGGATCACTCTTCCTTGTTTTGAAAGCCAGAAGCAAGTGTTCCTTGTTAGCGCTTTGCCATCGTAGATGGTTTTATAACATGTTTGGGAAAAAAAACCCAGAATAACCATGTATGGTTTCTAAAAAAAGCCATCTTTCTTAAGTATTGTCCTAAATTTTTATGCTGATGTGTGATTTGGTATATCACATATATGAATTGTATAGCTAGGTATCCAAGCAGAAAAGCAGATAGTCAACCTCAAAATGTTTTTTTCTTGTGGACTTTTGTATCAGCTGCAATGTTTGGTTTATGGTTTACATATAAACATTTAAAAGATCCTCAGTTTGGTTTCTGTCAATCTCTCAATAAGCGTTCCACATTAAAACCTTCTTAAAGCTTCCCTGTTGGGATAACAGCACAACCTGTTGGTTGTTCTGAGTCTGTATTCTTTTTATATGCAGGCTGGAAAATGGCATTTTATACAACAAAGCGTGAGGGTTTCATTCTCAAGGAAATAGCTGCAAACACGAATCAGATTTTGCTTATTCTCTTCAAATTAAGAATCTCCCTGCTGTGTCCATAGCTTTCTGTAATTCAAGTTTAAAACAGACCAGTTGCTGCTGTTTACTATTCATTTGCACAGCAGGTAGCAATCTCCTTTTATTAACCTTTCCAAATGGTTTTGCAGGTTGTGAAACTGAAAGGTCAAGTCCTGTCTGTGATGTATCGTTTTCGTACCAAAAACCGGGAATGGATGCTGATCAGAACCAGCAGCTTCACATTTCAGAATCCTTATTCCGATGAGATCGAATACATCATCTGCACCAACACTAATGTAAAGTATGTGCCTTTCCAGATGCTCGCATACGTGGTTTTGAAAGAATTTAAGCATTGCTTTTTGCTGTAGCCTGTTTCTAGCTACATTTGTTTCTTTATAGCGGTACAGTCTGTAACAGGGTTTTTTCTGCATCACGAGATCTCACAGCGTAGCTGTTTCTCTGTGTCATTATCCTGCGATGCTTCCAGGGCCTGGCTGCACTGGGGTAGAAATGTCACTTACCTGTTATGTCATTAGACAAGCCCATTGATCTTAGTCCAGGCTGCCTTAAACTAGCACAGAGCTTCCAGCAGCAGACCAGCTGTCCTGACATTGGAGGAGGGTTAGCGTGATTCCTAAGCCAAAGAGAAAATTGCGTGTCTGTGTTCATTGTGATCATACCATTCCGTAGTCCTGGGCATCTTCTCCTTGAGCTGTGTCTACTCTTAAGGCCTATGAAAGCTGGCAGAATTATTTCCTAGTAGGCTTGAGTGGGAACAATTCCTGATACTCAGTTAAGATCTGGTGGAATATAACCAAATATGGGGACAAATCCAAGCGCTTATCTTAAGAGGGAAATTAAATCACCCTGTCTTTGAATTAATATTTTCAAAAATCTGTCATTGGACCTCTTAGGAGGAGGTCACCCTAGGACTATAGTGGAGGTTCGTCACTGTGTAACTGAGCAGAGATGCTTTTGGAGCCTCCTGAGCTCTGAGCCAGTAACTGCAGAAGCTAATCTGGCCTTGGATAAAGCCATTGCTTTATAGTGTGGGGTTTTTTAATAAATATTTCTTCTTTCCAATATAAACTTAATCTATTTCTAAAACAAAATCTGCTTCTGGTCTGAGCAAAGATTTTTTGCCAAGTTTTTAGCTCAGAGGAAATTATTGGTTTTAAGATCTCAACCTGTTAGACTGCATAATGGAAATGCTGAACGAGCAGTCTACTAGTGGAGATGCATGCTGAGAGCTCCGCTCGCAAAACCAGACCCCTGGGGCTTTGGCATTTGAACTTAAAAAACTAGTCTCTGGGTGTTCCTTGACTTGCTCCTTTGGACATGACACATACCTGGACTAGAACGGCTGTGCTTTCACTCACTTGAAACCCAGCATCACAATCATTTTGCTTAGTTTTTTCTGCATACCCAAAAAGTTGGGCTTAAACAACTGAATAGTTAAGCTCACTGAAAACAAGCAAATGTGTCTTGAAATCACACAGCTAAATATTTTCCTGTCTGCAGTGTGCATCAAAATTGATATTTCCATATTTCTGCTGTCCCATATGTCTTTTCCAAATAATTTGTATATGCAGAAACAGACCTGCAAAATAAAAAGTGACTTCTGAAATCTGTCCCAGGCTGGCTTAATTGTGCTTTGTTCCCAAGAGTCCACAGATCAAAAAGTGAGGCTGTAGACTTCTGTTGTGTTGACTCTGGGAATGTGTTTTTTCTGAGCCTCCACTATACTGTTCAGCTTGGCATCTCAGCACTGTGATGAATAGGACTGTGCCAGCTTCTGGCTCTTGTTATATCTCTCTTGCTAGGTTTGAATAACAACCCAGAAATGTTGACCTAATATGGAAGTTGCCTGCTGCTACTTTGACAGAGGATGTTCCCTTTTTCCTGTCATGTAGAAAATGTTCTAGTCTTACGGCAAAATACAAACCATTATACATCTGCTTTTGAATAGTAGAAAGAATGCATTATTCAAACTGTTTTCTGTTTTTCCCCCTGTTCTCTCCCACTTCTCAGATTTCCAAAGAGGACTTACTGTAATGCACTGCTGTTCCTGGATTTTTTTTTTTTTTTTGCACATTTGGGGTCATGTTTTGACTTCTGATTTCCTAGATGCCTTGCAGAGTTGTACGTCATGGTAACTGTTGATTTCCGCCTCCTCATTCAGCTCCTGCTGGGGCTAGATATTCTGCACCGACCCCAGTGTATGTGGCCATCTTTACGTGTCAGTGGAAGTATCAGATGCTCTGGGTCCAGAAAAGTGCTTGACATGGAGACCAAGCAGGGGTGCCTGCCACTGCACAGTTGTAGGCGGTTCTGCACAGAGACAAATTTTGATTTGTCTATTGCTGTGATAACCTAGCCAGCTCCATAAAATACAGGTTTGAGGCAGTTAAAAATTCATCATGAAATTGTAAAGACAATTTCTTGGTTTAAATCAGTTTTTAATTTAGGATAGTTTAAAGCCACAGTATGTATGCCTGTGTGTCTGTCTGTTAACAGAATACCTCTCATTTTGTGTTGGTTAGTGAACAGCGTTTTCCCAAAAGACTCTAGAGGGCAGTGGTGGCTCCAGTTGTGGAGGAATTAATTGATTATTTTTTTATTTATTTATTTGGTTGGTTTGGTTCGGGTTTTTTTCTTTTTTTGGTTTGTTTTTTTTTTTTTTTTTAAAGATACCCCTTTGGAGCTTCAAGCAGTCAACTTTCCAAACTTGCTTTTGGTGCGGAAGGATAATGAAACATCAGGTTCAAATGTTCACTTAGTTCCTTGCAAAAAAAAGAAAAGAAAACTTCTCTCAGTTTCACTTGGGTGTAGTCATCCAAAAGAAACTTCCTGGAGAAATGAAGCATTTAACGTTTAGCATTTGTGCTGGGTTCGGCTGAAAAGAAGAGTTCCCCCGTTTGACCACATGTTCCTGTGTAGTTGGGACTGTTTGATTTCCAAAAAGAAATAATTATTGTGGTCAACATTTATTTAACATACACACACAGCAGTGTTTGAATAGAATAATCTGTCATGGTGATAGATAAAACTATATTAAAGTCTCTGTATACACAGAAGAAAGATATTTTTCTGACCTTTATGGAAATTTTGATGTTTCATTTTTGTAAGCCCCAAAGTCCTATGTTGCACTGTGTGCATTTATGAATCCTGCAGTTCTCTTGAGTCTCAAGATTCTTGTCTCGGAGTGAGCTGGCACAGGTCACAGCTGGAGGCAGCCTGTCGGATGAATCAGCCTGCGCTTGCGGGAGAGATGCTTTCTGTTTTGGATTCTCATGGGCCAAAATACTAAAGAGATCAACTATTCTGATAAAATTCCAGTCTATGGTAGCAGTGCTGAAGAATTACTTTCTCATGATCCCAATGCCATCTGTGCACTATCTGATCCCTCAAGGCCAGTGCAAGACAGACCCTTTCACAGGGGTGACTTTGAAACTGTAGGCTAAAAGAGGGAGATTTTGAGAGTTTCTGAAAGAGGATTTTACAACGGCAGCCCGAAGGCTTTTATTACTCTCTTTTTGTCCAGACCAGATGTAGGAAGGATGTGTGCCTGTATTACATAAAAATAGCTTGGTAAGGGTACAGTAGTATTGTTTCTCTCGCACCACATGGACTGTTAATTGTAAAGTTCAAATCCTTTTTTGGTTACTCTGATGCCTGGAAGAGGAACAGGTGACTTCAGTGTTCATAGAGAGAGATAAATTCAGCTGAAATCCTCTCCGATGTCGAAGGAACTTTCACAGTATCTTCCCCTTTCCTCCAAATACATTTACTGAAGTAAATTTGAGTTAACTGTCAAAACCTTCAGATTCACTGAACCATTCCTTGTTCAAGCCAAGGGCTTTCCCAGTTTCATACTGAACCTGTGGGTGAGCCAGGAGTTCCTGCAGTACAGGCAGAGCCCTCTGTTGACCCAGACAATACCTTACTTGCTACGTTGGGTATCCTGCAGAGCCAGGAAATTTCTCTTTCATTTAATCCTTGAAGCTGTGAAACTGAAATTGAAACCAAGGATAGTTTAGGGTTTGGTTTCAAAGTCAGAAGGCAGTTTGAGTTTTGCCCAAACTGGTAATAAGCTCTTGTTCTGTATCATCTTTACAAAAACGATCTAGCAATTGGGTGACTGCAGGGACCTGCATGTGTTGGTTGTTCAGTCAGAAGGGCTGGCTAGATGGCAAGGTCTGAAGCAACCACGACAGCAGCGCTCAGCCCTCCCTGGTTGGCTGGTCCCTGAATTGCTGCAGTTTCCTTCAGGTTTCAAGCATCATTTGAACTATTTATGCAGTAGCAGGAAACAACAGCAGAAGATGCTAACCTGGCTTTACGTTTCAATCTTAATGAAGTGCAGCACAGCTTGCACAGAGTTCAGTGAAGATATACTTAAGTATTTGGTTTTTATAGAAAATGGATTTGGGAGGTTGTTCCCAAAGTTCAGTGCTGTTAACACAATGGGGTATTTATATTGTACTGCAGCTTAACGAGTATTAGAGATGAAAGATAGAGAAGGGCGAAGGAGCACTAAGTTAGAAGTGCCTACAAAAGAAATTACTAGTAAGTATGCTGTTTTGTTTGGCTCATTTGTATGTATATGGCTGAATCAAGAAAACATACTTTACACGGAACAGAAGAGACCTAATGTGCTGTTTATTGACACACGCACCAAGTTGTTGGTAATAAAAACAAATGAAACAGTGTAATTAGCTTTCACGTTAACAACAGGATTTAATGGGTGTTTATTGTCCACAGGGTAGTATTTAGAAAAACTTCCCCATGGATTTGCCATGATTAAATTACCTCCTATAGTTCTGTTGGAAAAGTATGCATTTTATGCTTGCGAACAAAGAATTTCTTTGCATTCCAGAGGTAATTTTTAGGAATTTTCTGTTGGCTAAAATAACGTGGAAAATCCATGGCTCTCTAATGACCTGGAGGACTGACTTTTTTTGCATGTTACTCATAGCACAAAAGTGATTCTGTGTATTATATGTTCTTACACTGTAAGGGTAGCAGAAGGCTTTTGGCTAGCTACTCCGATCTTCTGTTTGTTGCAGGTCACAGATTTTTGTCCCATTTGCCATGGCACCTACTAACTGGTGTCTGAGCAAAGTGTCTTCTGGAAAAGCATCAAGGGATGGAAAAATCTGGTCCCTCGCATTCCCATCATTTTGTGCCTAACTTGTCATTTAACTTTGTCTGCAGGTTTGTCTCTCAGTCCCTTGACATTCGAATCTATCTGGTTCAAAATTTAAAAGAAGATTTGGATAAAAATCTAAAATTCAAGCCTGTGGCCAAAAACGTATCCTAATTTTCCAGAGTTTCAAATCCATGATCTTGCTATTTTGTAAAATCTCATCTATTAGCACCTGTCACATTGTAGTGTCTCTCTGGGAGAACACCCACGTGGTGTGTAATTCCTGTCCATTAGGTGATTTTTCCTTGAGAAAGAGGCCAGGAGCATACAGAAACTGTGACCACTGTCAAGTATCATTTACAAGTATCAAGTTTACTTTCCTGTCAGTCCAACTCCAATCTTATCCTAATCTCTGAGCTTTAGCATAAATTGGGGGAGTTTATATCTTCTTTGCTAACTGAGCAAAGAGCTTCAGAGAGATCGTATGCTACCTGCACATCCTCGGGCCAGAAGTAATCTTGCTAATTGTGACCGAGTGACAGGAAGCAACTGTCAATGGAAGGTGCAAAACATTTAGATAATTTCACAGCTGCTGAGGTTTTTTGTCGTTACACAGGCAGTCTTCCTTGAGATTGCTGCAATGCCAGCAAGCTCCCAGCTTGACCCTGGAGACTGGTGCAGTGCCCTTCCTGGTATTGGCCCATGCCAGACCAAGGAACTCTGCCTTCTCCATGGCAGTGATGCTTCTTCAGACAAGGGCCACGGCAGAGCCTTTCCTTTTTACAGGGAAATCTCAAGTTGTTGTGCCTGCGTATCAGCTGGCCTGTTGGCTGCAAGCTGCTTTCAACACAAAATTGTGAAGGTGATGCTGTGGCCATGCTGTTCAGGGCTGTTGCTTGATCAGGCTACAGCCTGGGCACAGCTCAAACCCAGTGCTGTGCTAGCAAGATCATGTGGCTCTCACGCTCTGCCATCCCAGCTTGGCGTTGGGACAATGCTGGGTTTGTCTGTCTGCAAACAATCACACAAACCTATGCTCGGACGAGTGAGGTTCCTAATGACCCAACTGGGGATGGTATAAGTCCAAACAAGAAAGCGTAAGTTCACATTTTAATGGTAAAATTCTAGTCTTAATGCATGAGTAGCCCTTTTGCCTTTCATTTCAAAAGGGTTGGGTTTTATTTCTGATAAACTGTACTGCACAGTGGCTTTTTGTGTAGAAGCTGTTTTTTTACAGTAACTTCAAAATTTCCAATAACAACAATTAGTATAACTGTCTCTGATTTTTCTTTTTTTTTTTTAAATTAGGAGCTTTGAATTTGTGTCCTTTCAGAATTAAAAAAAGCAAGTGAAGAAATGGATTCAGAAGATCACTGTGCTAGATATATTACAACTATATAAAAGATCTGTACATTTTCATAAATAGGCAATATCTGCACATGTCAAATGTGATTATGCCTGACTTACCACCACTTGCATGCTGTCCCTGCAGTCACCTGTCAGTTAATTCTCATGACTTCCAATGATTTTATCTGTTGATATTGGCTAATTGTCATAGTTAAGTAACAGTGCCTGACATTAAACACAAATCAAGTGCATTTCAAGGATATGCAGAGTTTTCAACGCTGAAGTTCTTCATTCTGGCATATGGCCCCTAACGTTTATTAGCTCTGGCAGTTTCTTTGGAAGTATTTTTCTATTGCTGCTGCACATTTAATTTTTCCTAAATTCATATAATTGAATTAAGGCTATTACTTCCAGTGATTTTTATCTCATTTAAGAAATGGATATTTTTTGTTCAGCTCTGATTAACATGAAAAGGACACTTGTGTTTTCTGTAGCATTTGTCAACACAAATTGATTTTATGTAATGTCTTGATTTTATATAGTAGCATAAGCAATTTATTTCTGGACATTCACTGCCTTAAAAGCTTTCAAAAATTGAATAGAATCTGGACTTGGATCCTGAGGAGAATAGAACCAAAGCATGTTAAACAGGTTTTATTACAAAGAAGGATTTATATGCGGTTCTTTCTAGCTCAACAGGTTGTTCCATTTGGTCTGACATGCTTCAGACAGAGCTTTGATCACTTTTTCTTACTGACTGGCACAATTCTGTGTTACTGTTACTGGAGGTTTCCTGTTTACCTCAGTAGGATCAGTGAAGGGGTCTGGTATATTCATTGTTAACATGGGGAAGACATTCTTGGTGTCTTAGTAGTGAATTCTTAAATCCTTTATAAGGAGGTTGTATTCCATCCTCCGTTACTTACCCACCTACATTTCTGTGCTATTACAGCAAAACTCTTCTTGTGCCCTGTTACATTCTTGTGGTGCAAGCTTTCTCAATGAGAAAGCTTTAAAAACAGATGGATCTCACAGGAAAGGATTTACTAAATCATCTGAGAGATGTTTCACTCAGAGTATAAATTAGGAGACCATCAGGGCTGTTCTTTTTTGTATCTTAGTTGGTTTTTGTAACAAAATCATTTTGTCTCCTGTGCAGACAACTTCAGCAGCAGCAAGCAGAACTTGAAGTACATCAAAGAGATGGGCTGTCATCCTATGACTTATCTCAGGTGAAATTTCTCAAATTCTTATTTTTGTGCCTCTGATATATTAAAACGTAAAGCAATGGCAAATTTCAGCAAAATTAAAAATACATTGTGACTGTCCCTGAATTCCTTTTCGGCAAATATGATGGAGGAAATTACCTTTCTCTGTGTATCTCAACAGGTGCCTGTTCCAAGTATATCAACTAATGTTCATGAGAGTGGAAAGTCTGTGGAAAAACCTGATGCTATCTTCTCCCAAGAGAGAGATCCTAGATTTGCTGAGATGTTTGCTGGAATAACTGCTTGTAAGTGAATGTCTCGGATGTTTAATTTTTAATACTATGTTAAGCTTGGTTACATGATGTGGAGCACAGCTTTGAGAGAATGAAGAGAAACTACAACGTGGCAGAGAAATTTCCAAGCAACATCAGTCTTCAGGACATTTCCTAGAATTTGCCTTTAGTTGATATTTCCGCTAAAGATGATGAGGATTAAATTCAAGGAGGGAAGGACAGCTTTCATGTCACCAGTGCTACCTATTTTTGATTCTCTTTTCATTTCACAGGGGCATGTTAAGCAGTGTTCACAGATAGTAAATGTACTGAGCAGAACTTGCCGTTTCTAAGTATATATTTTCTTTCTTAAACAGCAGATGTGAGTTCATCTCTCTAAATAGGCATGGGTTAAGAAAGTTACCATGTAGTCTTAAGATAGGCCTGCAGTTTTTTATCAAATCACCAGCTTTTGCACTGATGCTTTCAGAGGCATATGCTGCCTTGAAGTGTAATAATATACTTGTTTTCTGGTCAGTTGAGGTATCTCCAATCACGTTACCTGGCGGTGAGTCCTTGCTCTTTTTCCCCACAACTTTTGAACTTGTTGGCAAGTTCTTGTAAGAGTGGTAGGAGTCTCAGAAATAGTATGTTCTTCTATATTTCATGAAAATTATGGTGAGGACAGAGTCCTTACTGAGTGCCCTCACCAAAGGATTTCCCAGCCCTGTTCTAAGAGGTAGCAGCCAACTTGTCAGTCGGGCAGACGTAGCTGACTCAAACTAGCCCCAGCCTATGCTGCCTGTTGCCCTAGCAGACAGAAGTCATTGAGAAGACTGGCAGCTAAAGGGGTCATCCGAAATATATCTGTAGGAAACCAGGCTCATTAATTCCACTGCTCGTGGAAGAACTCGTTAATTGTTTATTGTTCTTAACTGTCCTCACTGAAAAAGAGAAGTTTTTACATTTGTTTTAAATAAATCAATGTGCAAGTGTCACGCAGTGCATGAAGGAAACAACCCACAGGGTTTGACTCCAGGGGTGTTGGGAGATGACCTCACTGCATTGGTTTCTTATGTCTGGCTTGGCCTTTTCAAATGAAGAAGGCATTGTAACTGCAGGATAGACTTGATATTCTGTCCTCCTGTTGCTAGGACTTCTCCGTTATTCCTGTTCATCCTTGTCTGTCTACTCTAACAGTGAAGTCAACAGCTGAGGCCATAAAAGGGGTCCATTAGAAGGTAGCAAGACTCCAACTGTAAACACCAGAATATGTTTTTCCAAGCAAGAACATCTTGCTTTTTGGCTGCCTTATTGGCTCTTTTTCAGGCAGCTCTCAACTGTTTGTGGGGAGGGGTTAGGGTTAAGGGTCTAGCAAGCTGTGAGGTAGCTGGGAGGTTATGTTCTTGGAAATGCCATTTCTCTTTTCATTCTTATCAATTTACAGGCTATGCTTTTTTTGGGACATTCACCCTGTCTGAATTTCTCATGGGAGCTGTGATCAAGGTCTTCTCCGAATGATAAAAAGAGATGGTTCACAGTTAGAGACGAGATACGCTGTCCAAAACCAATATTGACAAACCTGCATGCTGCCTGCAAGACATTTGCATTATGTTGATACCCAATCTCATTCTCTGCTACGTTCTGTAAAAATACAGGTTTGACATAGGGAGATTGTTGCCATAATTGCATGCAGTGGCCACATATAATTAAAAAACAAAAGTGGGGAGAGGAAGCCTGGCTTCACCAATTCATGCAAGTGCCCTGAAGCACGGGATGATGCGGTTCTTACAGAGATCTTCGTTCTACAGGCAGAAACACTGGTCCTGCTGGGAGAAGGGCATATCATTGACCAGTACAGTGATGGGGTTTAGAGAGAAACAGGTCTAAGGATGCAGGTAAAACACCAAAACAAAATAGGTTTTCTGTGCTGTACCAAAGGTAAGAACAGAGAAGTAGTGCGTAAAGTCCTGAGTGGGAATACAGCTGGAAGAGATGTGGGCCAGATTCAGAAGCTAAAGAGCACTCAATGTAACTCAGGAAGGAGATTTTAAAGCCGATTTAGCTGCTTGTGATTAGTTTAGCCGTTCCCTTTGTCTTGGCCTCATCCTGTGGCACAGACCCTGGTAGCTGCCATGGCAACTCTGCTCCACTTGAGGAATTCCAGTTAATTTAGGGCACTCTCAAGTTTGCTGGTGAGTTGTTCTCAAACATCTAAAGTACCCGCAGGATTTTGGCTCAGTCTCTTCCAACCCTGAGAGTTTGGTATCCCTGTAAAGGGTGGCCTTAGAAAGTGGGACATCTCATGCAAGAATTACATTACTGCAAAAAGAGGCAAAATCATCTATCCTTCTTCTCAGAGATATCCCAACCTATTCTCAATTCCTCCTACTACATATGCAACCTTCTCTAGACCTTGTCCCCATTTCTCCTTTTTTTTTTTTTTTTTTTTTTTTTAATATGAGAGCTTAGGTTTGCAGCCCAGACTCGGTGTCTGTGCTGGGCAATATGTAGCTAGTGAGGAATTCCTACAAATTTCTACATTGCAGAGGAAAAGCCATGACAGCTTGCATCAATGGCATAGGCGCTCCTTCTCTGAGGCTCCTGTGAGGTAATTTGAGGTGACTTTTTTCTTTGGGAAGGCAAGCTTAGATTCTTAGGAACATAACGTAAGAAGAACTTAGGTAACAGAGAAGAGCTGGTGCATGTTGGAGGCCTTTGGTGAGCCACACTCACCAGGTCTCTAAAAGCTAGGGAAAACTAAAAAATACTTCTATTACTTGTGAGTTGAGTGGGCCTTTTGTGCAGGAGAGCATCTTGTGAAATGAGTGGGAATCTGAAGAGAGGAAAGGGGAGGCAGACTTGACTTCTAGGCCTGTCAGAGGTGCGTAGCAACAAATGGTTGCAAAGCCATCAGTGAGTTGCGGGGTGTTTTGCACTTGGAGGTAGTAAGGGAAGATGGGGAAAGTGAATAAAGGGTGGTGGAGCAGACCCTCAAATTATATTAAGAAAAGTAGTAGTAGTGAGGTTTCCCTGGGCTTTGGAATAATCCAGTGCCAGAAAATTAAGCTAGGGGACCAAATGGCAATGTTCACCTAATCTCGTTTCATTCAATTAGAGATTGATCTCCAGTTGCTGCATTAAGAGTAGACTATAAAAGTTAATGGCATCTCCATGTGTGTGTTATTCACTATGCTAGTCTGTCTTACACCCCACTGGGATGCTTGCATCCTATTTCATAGCTCCCTCAAGCCACATAAAGGACAGCAAAATCCATAAGAGACCAGTGTTTTGCCTTGCCACAGCTCAGGTAGGCAAGTCTTGTGGACACTCAGAAGGAAAGTGCTTCCAGCCACCTGTGAGATTGAAATGCAGGTAGGGCTGCAGGATCACCCAGGTTTGCAGGTGGTCACCCTGAGATCTGCAGGCATGTCACCAGGCTGCCTGGGACAGTCGGGTACTCCTCTCTGGCTGTCCTGGAGGGATGCAAGCTGTCATCTGGTTAGGAGAGCAGCTCTTTGACACTGTTCCTTGGGGCGTTTAACCCAGCGGCGTGTGGGCCCTCAGCTGCTACCTCAATGCAAACAGGCTGCGCTAACAGCAGCAGCCCTGGAGGGCTTCTCCTGGTGCCAGAAAAGTACCCTCACCTGAGGCCACCCCCAGGTAGCCGCAGAGATGCATGTGCATCAGACCTTCTTCAGACCGTGCTTTTATATAGCATTCCTCCATTGCCCCGGGCAGACTCTCCCATCTTTCTTCCAGAAAACCTTTGTTCCCCTTTCCAGTCTGTAGCTGGGACCCATGCACCCAGCACTCCCTGCCTCGGCCAGAGCTGCTCTCTGTCTCCCGTTCCCCCTCCTGCCTGCATGGTTGGGAACAGCTTCCAGCGGGCACAGAGAAGGTCTGGGCTTCGTGGCCAGAGGGCACATACCAATGTTATGTTCCATGCAAACAATAGCATTAATGAGGTACATCCTGCAAAGAGGGTATGAAGTAGACACAAACCAGCTGTGCCTCTCGTTTCATACTGAATTGTCATATAGCCCTTTTGTGTCATTCTTAATGTGTTCCACAGGGCTTCTTCATAAAGCTTTAAGAAGGAAAGGAAAATCCCTGCTGCCTATATACATTGCAATTCTCATTAAATAATTTTGCCTTCATTTTCTCATCCCCTAAACTTTTCTCTTTCTGTGATTTGTTTTTCTTTTGTAGCAGATAAAAAAATGATGGCCTCGGCATCCACAGCAGGAAACCAGCAGCTTTACTCACAGGGAAGCCCATTTCAGCCAGGACATTCGGGAAAGACTTTCAGGTACTGTAGTCCAGATCCTAAACATATCAGCTTCTGTTTGATAGTGGGGGACTGTTCCCCTTTGATCTAGTGGAAACAAAACCGACCTAAGGTGCAAGGGCTTTCTTTACATGAATGAACTTTGCTTTGTGTACACTTCACTCCTATGTGATGTCTCAGCCCTTAGGCTAGGCCTACAAGCTGAGATGATTTGGATATCTCTGTTAAAAATAGCGGCTGGTAAGTAGATACTTGTTGCTGTGATGATGTAATTGGAAAAAAGCTAAGAAGCAGCAACAAATTATGAAGGGAAATAAATCTGAGAGGTGATGGGGCAGGCTCAGAGATCTGAGAAACATTCAACCAAGCTAGGAAGGTGCAAAGATTTGTTTTGCACTTACAGCTGTCAGTACTTCTGCAGGCCTCCTTGAAGGGCATCAGTGCAGACAGTGTATTAAAGGGAACAGAGGGGTGCTTCATCCATAGTCCCTGGTGAGGGCTGGGACATGGGCATGAATAGTTTTCTAAGGCAGCTTCCAAATGCACATAAGGTGGTGGTCTGGCATTTTCCGAGGCATTTTTGAGTTATTCAAAGTGCGTGTCGCTGCATACCAGCTCGCGATACAGACTTGGCTAATTTGAGGTTTAAGAGTTTGCCTTCATTTCCAGTCACTTTTTGAGAGTGTGGTAACAGTGATTATACTTACTTTAGTGCCTTTTGTATCACCATTCTGGGACTGTCATACTGGAGTTTCATTCTCATGCTTTAGACCAACCAAGGTTGTGAAAGTGAAGGAACAGCCATTCAGAGGCTGTCAGTTCCAGGAATTAAAAAACATCTGCAAAAAATAATTTTATTTAAACCAATGTGTTCTTAAAGTTGTAATTGCTAATAATCTCAGTGGGGAGAAATAAAATCCCCGTGCATGAGTTTTGTCAGATTAAAACCAAGAATAACTTGGGGGGGGGGAGGATCTGACAGTAAATTAAAATGTCTTTTAATTTGATATTGTATATTACTGGATGATTGACTTGCCATCTCGGGGTTTGGTGTGTGTTTTGTTCGTTTCCTTTGTTAATTCCTGATGTTTAACTATAGCTTTTTTCCTACTGCTGTTCTATTACATCAAGTAATGACACATCTGCCAGCATTTCCACCCTTGATGAACTGTCCTCCTTGAATGCTCTCCAGGCTGGTCTGTTTGGTTACTGAGCCCGGGCAGCCTTTGGGCACTATTTTGCAGACTCCTGGTTTCAAAGTACATATTCCAGATACAGCCCAAGCCCCTTAGATTGCCAGTCCAGCTGGGAAGGTGTTGGCAGTAGGGCCAGCCCTCCCCAGCAGCTGTTGTGTGCTTCCGACTTCAGCCAGATTTAGATGGACTTTCTGGTCCACATTTCCCTCTTTGGAGACTCTCTGATAGTAAAAAATAAAAATAACAGAAAACAAACTCTGCAAAGAATTTCTAAACACACACTTTGCTTTTAGGCAACTTAAGAAAGACAGAATAACAACTCCCATATTCAAACGCCTGCCGTGGTTGCTTACCACTCTGGGAGGGATTTTGTCAGCCTTCTCAGAGGATTCAGATTCCTGCTTCCTCTCTGCTTAGCCCTGTTTACTTCTTTTCCCAATCTGCTCTCTTCTTTCTCTGCAAGATTGTGAAAATAGACAGTAGGGAAGGGATTGGAGAAAAGAGCAAGCTGTTTCAATTGATACACAAAAGCATTTTTATATTTCTTCATTTATATTCATGCATATATTTGTATATGACATGTAAAATAATAAATATGTATTTTTATATATAAAAATATACAAAAGCACATTCACAATCTGTGGTTATATAGGTTCAGTTGTTCAAGACTTCCATGAGAATAAAATTGTAAAGTGGAGCAGTTCTTCATAAAATTTTCCTTCTAATTAGGAATTTCTGGGAAATTTCTCTGTAGTGAAATTCAGTAATTAGGAAACAGCTAACATAAAACCAAGTTCCTTTGGAAATACTTCTTTTTTTTTTTTTTTTTTTTTTTTTAAATTCCAAAGCTATTACATTAGTTTAAGTTTCTGTCTTGATTATTCTTTCGTCTGGGTATATAACTGCATGCTCTTCTTTAGCATCAGTTGGTGAAAAAAGGAATTAAAAGCTCAAATTGTTAATATATAACACACACATCTTCATTTCGCAGGCAGGAAACAAATCAAGAAGTACTTATAAGTATCATCTTTTTGTGCATCTTCATTTAGGACGACATTTAAGCAAATGCTTAAAAACTGCTGACTTGAAGCACAAATTTAAAATTAAGTAGCTGCTTGAATACTCTCTGCAAGCAGGTTTTTTTAATGCATTAAATATTAAACTAGTATGGAGCTAAGTGTTTAGGTACCATGTGTTAGACTGATTTTATTCTTGCAAAGCCCTTTCAAAGAGATTATAGGTGTCTAATTCAAAATAATTTTGCCTTCTGTGTCTATTCAAACTGACATTTTAGAATGCCAATATGTTTCATAGTTTTGTGATGGCTTTAAGTCATTTTTTATTAAGGCAGATTGAACAAATAGTTTTAATGTGATTATCAAAATTTCCATATCTGGAATACTATTTGTGTATTGAGAATATGTCCTACAAATGAGGCACTGTTTCTGTTCCTTTAGTTCATCTGTGGTACATGTGCCTGGTGTGAACGACATCCAGTCTTCTTCATCAACAGGCCAGAATCTGACACAGATATCTCGCCAGCTAAATCAGAGTCAGGTTGCCTGGACAGGAAATCGTCCACCATTTCCAGGACAGGTATTGATTAAAGGTGTTTTATTTTCATGGTCATAAAAGATTTGAAATCTCTGTGCTTTCCACAAAAGAATTAGTAAATCCTATTTATAATGTGATTAAATGTACTTTGCCATTATCATTTGTGGTTGGAGAGAAATCGGTTCCCCCACTTCTGTTCCTTGGCAGGTTATAATAATTTGAGACAGCTGCCCCATGCGTAACTGCATTTAACTTGTAATAGTGTTCATAATAGCGGCAGTCACTAGGCTGACATAAATCCCAGTAGAAGGTCTCGGTCCTGCACTTATTTTTATATGTGCACTGAATGAAGCAAAAGAGGACAGCTGTTATGCTTTAGTATTAAGCCTGTGCATTAAGTCTTTCTTGGACCAGGACCTTGCACCCAGCAATGTTAGCCACAGTTAGCAGAGTTATCAGAAATGGGCACATAGAAATCCAGGCATGAATTCAGAGCAGAGGCTACTTAGCCTGTTGCCCCTCCATTAGCACTGCCCAGTGTAGCTCACACTATTTCGTGTGCTGGAGGAAACAGCACATCCCTCCATCAGATGCCATGTTAGCCCAGAAATCACCTCTTGTTCTGTGTAACAATAAAAAAAAACTGTTTTGAAACTCTGTTAAAGACAAATAATATGAATTAATCATGTTTGATCTATCATTAATGCTGCTCTTAATCACTCTTGACTTTCCATTATTCAGTAGGCTAGGATGGCATGTTGGGGTTGGCACTAAGTAATTTTTCAGTAACTGAGTTGTTTCCACATTAATCCCTGATTCTTCCCAGCTCTCAGTGTGCCATGGTTATTCTGTCACACCTGTTTAATAAAATCCAGTCATAACATTAACTTTTTTTTTAAAATGATATGGAGGATGCTAAAAATGACTAAAAAAAGATTACTCATCCCTCTTACTGTCCAAATGCTGTCCAAGTCAACAGTTTGTATGTGAGTGTAGGGAAATTGGAATTCATTCATCCATCGTAAATGAAGTAAAATAGAGTTAAGCCTTGCAGAAGTGACATCTCATGCTCTCACTGTCATTGTGGAAACCTTTAGAAATGTAGGATTTCTTAGCTTGGAACTGAGCTGAAGACTTAATAGCATCTTCATCATGTTATATGCCTGTTGGGATCTGTTTTCCTCCCCCAGCTCCCCTGCATTTGTCCAAGAATCATAGAATCGTTTAAGTTGGAAAAGACCTTTCAGATCATCAAGTCCAACCGTAAGCTAACACTGCCAAGTCCACCACTAAACCATGTCCCTAAGGAGCACATCTACATGTCTTTTAAATACCTCCAGGGATGGTGACTCAACCACTTCCCTGGGCAGGCTGTTCCAGTGCTTGACAACCCCTTCAGTGAAGAAATTTTTCCTAGTATCTAATCTAAACCTCCCCTGGTGCAACTTGAGGCTGTTTCTTCTTGTCCTATTGCTTGTTACTTGGGAGAACAGACCGGCCCCACCTTGCTACAAGTTCCTTTCAGGTAGTTGTAGAGAGCAATAAGGTCTCCCCTCAGCCTCCTTTTCTCCAGGCTAAACAACCCCAGTTCCCTCAGCTGCACCTCATAAGACTTGTGCTCTAGACAGGAGCACAGTCTCCTGTCTCTTCAGGTGAAAGCTGAACCTTCACCAGCTTCATTGCCCTTCTCTGGATACGCTCCAGCACCTCAATGTCCTTCTTGTAGTGAGGGGCCCCAAACTGAACACAGTACTCAAGGTGCAGCCTCACCAGTGCCGAGTGCAGGGGCATGATCCCTTCCCTAGTCCTGCTGGCCACACTCTTTCTGATACAAGCCAGGATGCTATTGGCTGCCTTGGCCACCTGGGCACACTGCCGGTTCATGTTCAGCTGGCTGTCAACCAACACCCCCCAGGTCCTTTTCTGCCGGGCAGCTCTCCAGCCACTCTTCCCCAAGTCTATAGTGTTGCATGGCGTTGTTGTGACCCAAGTGCAGGACCCGGCGCTTAGCCTAGTTGAACCTCCTACAGTTGGCCTTGGCCCATCGATCCAGCCTGCCCAGATCCCCTTCCTACCCTCAAGCAGATCAATGCTCCCGCCCAGCTTGGTGTCGTCTGCAAACTTACTGAGGGTGCGCTCGATCCCCTTGTCCACATCATTGAGAAAGGTATTAAACAGAACTGGCCCCAATACTGACCCTGGGGAACAACACTTGTGACCAGCCGCCAACTGGATTTAACTCCATTCACCACAACTCTTTTGGCCCGGCCATCCAGTTTTTTACCCAGTGAAGAGTACACCCGTCCAAGCCATGAGCAGCCAGTTTCTCCAGGAGAATGCTTTGGGAAATCGTGTCAAAAGCTTTACTAAAGTCTAGGTAGACAACATCCACAGCCTTTCCCTCATCCACTAAGTGGGTCACCTTGTCATCGAAGGAAATCAGGTTAGTCAAACGGACCTGCCTTTCATAAACCAATGCTGACTGGACTCGATTGCCTGGTTGTCCTGTATGTGACACTCAAGTGGCATGGTGAGCACTTCAGCCAGCTCCCTCAGTACCCTTGGGTGGATCCCATCCAGCCCCATAGGCTTGTGCGTGTCTAAGTGGTGTAGCAGGTCGCTAACCATTTCCCCTTGGATTATGGGGGCTTCATTCTGCTCCCTGTCTCTGTCTTCCAGGGGAGAATAGCTTCACTTGAGTGCATTGATTGCCAATAACATTGCACATCATTAGAAGTATCCAGAGATGTAATCACCTGTACTTTCTATTTGTGGAATTGGTTAGGCAGTGAGTTTTTCTTGGAACTGCTGGATTTGTTCATAATGCGGGAAATGGTTTACAAGCAGATTCTGTCTGTAGCATTATATGTTGCTGTAGCACGACTTTGGATGAGACACTTCACCTCCTTTAGTCTCAGTGTACATGTTGTACATGTATCAAAGCAGTCTGCAGTGTTTAATCATTTGTGCAACATTCTTGAAGATCGTATGATGAAGCCATTACATAGATGAAAGTGACAGCAAGTTGGTTTTTAATACCCTTGAATTAACTCAGCTGCCCAGTTAAAGCAAAGTGAGACTGTTTCTTCCCTCCTCCCAGGGCTGGTGATTCACACTCCCTCCTAAGCCTTTTACAAGGCAAAATAACTGCTGCCTGTACTTCTTAGGCAGGGATAGAGAGCAGCTCATTAGCTTTGAAACTTCTTTGACCATTTACTCCCAAGCACTGGAGACTCTGGTCATCTGAGAACTGCATATATTCTGCAAGACATTCAGGTAACCGTGATTTTATTGTGGCACTGCAAAATCAAAATACCTGGCAAATAAAGGTGAATTCTTTATACCTGTTCAGTTTGTGATTAATCCTTGTAATAGAGGGAAGGAAATTATGTTTTTCCAAATAGCTCTGATAATGAGTACCTGCAGGTTAATCAGCAGGAGAGCTATAAGTGTTGGTTTATAGTCTGTTGTGTTCCTTCTGCAGCAATAAGTTGGCTTTGACAGAAATGAAATATGGCTGAGACAGGAATAATGTGCCTGTTCGCATCTGCAGAGTTTATTTAGTCTTTGCTTTTACATTGTTAAAAAATGAGTCTGCTGTGCTGTTCCTCAACAGTAAAACTCATTCCTTCTTTTACCCTGTATTCCTCAGCAAATTCCGTCTCAGTCTGGCAAGGCTCAGTCATCTCCCTTTGGGATTGGAACAAGTCACACCTACCCAGCCGATCCGTCGTCATACAGCCCCCTTTCCAGCCCAGCCACCTCTTCTCCAAGTGGGAATGCCTACTCCAGCTTAGCAAACCGAAGTGCAGGATTTGGTGAGTTTTAAATGACATAACACAGAAATGCCCATAAAAATTAAACTCTCCAGCGTTAACTTCATTAAAAATCCTCCAGCCTGTTCTTTTGGTGGGTTGGTTGGGAAGCCCAGGTGGTGAAGGGTTTTGCTTTCTCCTGTTGAGTACAGTGGACAGAGATGACCTGTTCCCTCCATGCTGCATCTCCTCCACATCCATCACACTTCAGAATATTGTGGCATTTTATGGTATGAGGGAACTTTTTTTTTTTCTTCAGTAAATGGTGTCATGAAAGATTCAGAAGTTGCTTACATCACTAGTACGTGTCCTCCCAAATTGTGGTCAGCAGGTTCAGTTTCTTTTTACTTCTCAGGAGAATGCTTAAATGGCACAAATTTACATTCTTTTCATTTTTCAACTTCCCTGACTGCATGGCGGTGTCCTCTTGCGCAGAGATGACTTGTTGGAATTTGGCTGGAGACAGGATTTTTTTTTTGTACCCCCGCTGCTACTAACCTAATCAGAGTAGGTGCCATGTTTTGAAATGGTTTTCTTCTCCTATTACATGCTGATTTAGTGGCTTTCAGACTGTGACCAAGTGGGTGACCCCTTGGTAAGTTTTCTGCACTCCACCAGCAGAATAATATTCATGACTAAAATATATTGTGAATCCATCAGTGATAAACACACATGAAGTCCATGAAAAATGTTACTGGCTGATGATACTGTGCAATTCCAAAAAGCATAGGTAGCAGTCTGCTAATGTGTGTCATTTTTCTCTTGTCCCTTGAGAATAAAATTGGCGCAGACCTGTTGCAGATTAGCCTCACTGAGTGCAGACCTGCGCTGCGTTGCCTAGAAAAAGTGCGTTGAAACGGAGGTCTTCTCACAGAGCTTATTCATGCCTCCCATTTCCATTTCCACCAGGCTTTGTGCATTTGTTTATGAGACAGTCTTGTATTTCAGGCCTAAGCTACTTGGCAAGAACCCTTTCACCTAATTAAGAACATTTCCTGACCTACATCAGTTTGGATACTATTAATAACACAGCCTTCACAGAGATGAATGTCTTGAACCTTGGGCTGGCAGTAACCGTTTTGCTGAAAAGAAGCATCATTTGCCTCACTGAGTTAATTTCAATGTATTGTTCTGAGAAAAAAAAAAAAAAAACCAACTTGCAGCTTTCTTTTAAAGGGTAACTCAGATGAATTTTGTTTTGGCCTATAAAATGGGTGCAGGGTTTCTGAGTCAGCTGAATTATTGGTTGTGGTAATGTCAGTAAGGGAAGAGCTGTAATTATCTACTTCAGACGTGATAGAAATACATCACTGCAGCCTGTTTACTTTCCTGTAAAGTGTTCACTTTATCTGTTTTGCGTGGTTTAGCTGGTAGCCAAAAGGATCAGATTAAGTATGTGTTTCTGTATTTTCTGAAGCCGTGACTGTGAGTAGTGACTTATTTCACATGATCGAGTCTGGTTATCGGAGACCTGACATAGCACATGTGTGGAAGTTTGGTACAGGAAATTTGGCACCCTTGGCAGAGGGCGCTGATAACTGGGGAGAACCAGATCTACCCAGCTTGGTTCTCTGCAGTGAGGGGAAAATAGGCAAAAATAGTAAGAGTAGTTATGTAGAAAAAAAAGAAAAAAAAGAGGAGAAAATATTTGGAGGAAGAGCATAAGCCTGGTGGCAAGCTTTCTAAAATGCTAATTTTTAGAAGGAGATATTGTAAATAATTGAAGGAAAAATATCCAAAAATTTTATACATTTGGGGCCAGTCTGTAGAAATACAGGGTAAAATGAGTCCAGCTTAAGTGTGACCTGTGACTGTACTCATGAAAAGTGTATGTGTAATAGGTGACCAAATTAATGTGTATGTTTTCTGGTAGACTATTTAAAAGAAATTGATCTCCTTGAAATCATCATTTTAAGTGTATTTCCCATAAAACCTTGCTGTTTGCTTTTCTCTCTGTGAAATTTAAATGGCCTCAGACTTCTAAGAAACCATCATCATACAAACAGGATAATAATTTGCTATAAGCTGCATGTTAAATAAATCATTTTGCAGCTGTAATATTGGAGGACAAGATAGTCCAGCAAACAACACTGCATTTAATACAGCAATATCTGCATTTAATACAGCAAGGCTGTTGGCTGTTTATCTTATTGTTTTTACATCTGCTTACAAAATCTTACATCTGCTTACATGCTTGTTAGATGAGTAGGTAACTGTACACCCACTGCTCTGCAAGAACTAGTCTTTTAAAGATGAAGAGCATTCAGATTATGCAGTTTGGTTTTTAAGTGAAATGGCAAATATTCCTTATTAGTGATTAAAAAGCGGTGGGGGGATGTTTGAAAATTGTCTTCCAGTGCCTGGCTTATGGTGTCACTGTGAGTTTTGCTATGAGCAATTCACCTGCCATGTCTGTGCAGCCACGGCAATGAGCTTTGCTCTCAGGTTGGCCCCCATGCTGCAATCAGGGCTGAAACTCCCTTCGGCTTCTACACCACAGGGGCTGGGTGTCACTCGGTCTTTTTTCTAAGACTCATATGCAGACACAGGCATTGATGGATGAAGCCCCAAAAGCAGGCAGGCGTTTTGAAGGAGCTGCTCTCTGACTTCTGCCCTTTCTCCCCCCATCCAGCTGAAGGTGGCCAGAGCAGCGGCCAGTTCCAGGGGAGACCTTCCGAAGTCTGGTCCCAGTGGCAGAGCCAACATCACAACCAGCAAAGCGGCGACCAGCATTCGCACCCACAGCCCAGTCAGACTGAGGTGTTCCAGGTGAGGAGAGTTCAGTGAGCCCAAGGTCCCTCTGACAGTTTCTCACTGCTGAGTTGAAGAACCGTGGCCCTCGATGACCAGGGTGCTAGCAGGGCTTGGAGCAATTACCTCGTGCTGGGTGCTGCAATAGGTTTGCACTATTAGCTGGCATTAGCTACAACTGAGACGGTTTTGTTTTCTGCCAAAGAACAGCATATTTGCTGATGTAAAATGCTGTTTTCCCTTCTCTTTGCACCCTATACTTAGGGCTTATGTGTTTTGCAGGGAAGCCATGAAATAGTCCCGAATAGAGTGTCTGTCTTATCCTGGTGCTGGCCTCTAAAATCCCAATCAAGTCCAATTAGACATCAATGTAATTCTCTTTGATAGTTCAAGCAGGAAAGGAGTCTGATACTGCATAGAAGATAGTGGCCAATAATTTTTTTAATGTTAAACCCAGTCCGATATCAGATAGCTGGTAAACAATCCTCTTCCACTACCCAATTTTGTAATATTAAATACAATTTTGGGCCTTCACTACAGATGGTGTAGGACTTTATAAGTTAACTAATAAGGTCTCTGTCCTTGTATAACTTCTTTTTAAATTAGATCAAGAAGACAGTTTGCAACAAAACAATGCAGATAAAGGCAGAAAAGACAGTTCAAGCCCCAAGCAAGGTTTACAAGTGGGGCACCTCATTATCTTTTAGAAAGTAAATTCACCTGCAAGACCAGGCTCATGCTCAGTTGCTCACAGGAACGCTGCAGAAGAGATGTTAGGCTGAAAATATTCCTGTGTGAACAAACCATTGCTTCACACAGGAACAAATAACATCACTACATCTGGAATAACTACCTGTCTGCATGCTCTTACCCCATGGCCCAAGCAAGATTGATCTGTTGCATCTCTCTCTGTTAGCAAAGTTTAATTGCCTTGCACGTACTTTAACCCAAAAGCATATTCAGGGTAATTCCAATGGAGCCAATGGCAGCGTGGTTCGATGGCCCACAGAGACACAGGGCTCCAAGCAGCATCTTGCTTGTGTCTCAGGCAAGTGCTGTGTCCCAGCAAATGTCTTATGAAATTAGCAGGAAGGAGGGCCAAGGGAGAAAGGGAGAACTGGGCTCACCCGCAGAGCTCTTGGAGGTGACCATGCATTTGGAGGGAATTAGGATAATAGCTGGATGTGCTGAGAAACTTGGATGAGCTCAGTTCAAAGGCCTCCAAAAAGCTGCTTGGACTGTTTGTGCCTGAAGCCAGCCCTGGGTTAGCTGGACATAAGGAGAGAGGCAGACTCGAGAAGGAAGCTACCCTGCCAGTTCTGTACCTGAGAAGACCTTGCCCCAGAGGGGCAGCAGAAATACCTTCAGAGATGGAAATTTAAACAGGTGGGCATGGCTACAACTTCCCCTTGGCTGGGGAGGAATGTGGGAAAACATAAAATAAGTGCAAGTTTTGGTCAGAAAACGAAGGCTGACCCTGGCAGCTGAGAAACTGCCAGTTGTGTTCACAGCCTCTTTCACCACCATCAACAGGGATGCTACAGAGACCTCAGATGGATTTTAATCTGTCTTTATTTTGGGGTAACTTCTCAGTACACAGGAGCTCTCAGTAGTTACTCCTTCACAGAGCAGATCCTGTGAGCTTTCTTATTTGCTCTTTAGGTTTTGTTTTATTGTAAGGATAATGAGCCATCCCTGGCAAAACTTGGCTTTGCAGTAAGAGCTTATTATTGTAAGGACTGACAGGAAAAGCAAGCGTAAACTCTGGTTTTCTCAGCAAGGGATACCATTTCCCTGTGGCTTTGGTCTCCGGCTGAGAGGAAAGGTTGAGTATTTTTTTGAAGCCGCCTGCAGGGACCTCACTTGGCTCAAGACACGTGGGAGCAATTACCGTGAAATCCCGTTTCTCCTGAGAAGTTTCTGCTATTTCCTCTGCGTTTGTACATGCATGAAGGCTGCTTGGGCATTTTGTTAGCTGGGGTGGATGTCCAGTCTCTAGTGTTCCTCACAGGACAAAGAGCAGTAATACGTTCACTTACAGAGTGCTGGGCAGGAGGTGAGATTATCCCCAAACCCATGCTTATACAGCAGGAGCTCCTTTCTGTAGGGTGCAGGAGTGTGTGAGATGTTGAATACTTCCCATATAGTGAAACCAGAGAGTTTGCTTCTCTCCTTATGTGCTCATTCCAAGGGGAGCTGTTTCAGCCTCGGAGGAGTATAGGCAGCTCAAATGTGCCTTATTCAGAGGAGCAATCCAAAAATTCTGCCCTGCTAATGTCCCACCTCCCATTCAGAAACACTCCAGCAAAACATAAGTAGCACATAAACCTTAGTCCATCCCCCTGCACAGGTCTGGTTTTCACCTTATTTATCTAACCTTTGGCCTTTTCTGGCTTTACACTGAAAAGAAGAACAGGAAACAGTTTGTGTCTGGAAAACGCGTTAGCAAGTGACACTTCACTTTGATTTTTTTCCTTATCGTGCAGGACATGCTGCCAATGCCGGGGGATCCGACTCAGGGTACTGGCAATTACAACATTGAAGATTTTGCTGACCTGGGCATGTTTCCACCATTTTCTGAGTAGCTCGCCAAGAAGAAGTGGAAGTTCTTCTCCAAGGCCATTCCAGTGTAATTTTGGCTCTGCTTTTTCTGTGTTGCATTTCTGTAGAAGCTACTAAACCAGAAGATGCATTTCTCATGTTTCAGATAGTGGCATAGGGCTTGCTCTCTCCTCCTTGGGGTGCATCAGTACCGACAGAGGAGCTCCAGCACTTGTTAGTGTTCATTGACAGCTCCTTTTTTTTTTTTTTTTTTTTTAATTTTATTGTCATCTACCTCAGAGATGAAAAACTTTGCTTGATTTAAAAAAAAAATCTCTGAGTCTTAAATATTTGAATGTGAATGATGCCTAATATTTCCTTTGAATGGTAATTTTTAAATAGATAACGAAGTAACAAAGACTAACAGAGAAAAGGTAAGGTAATGTCTCGTTACAGTGCCTACCGCTGAATTTCGATGCCTTGCTTTAAGCTTAAGTTTCTGGAAGCAGACACAATATTCTGTTTTCTTTGATTCTTGTAGTTTTTAGGTCACTTTAAATGTGAGATTAAGCAACATAATGTAGGCCTCTCTCACCAGAAGATTCAGCTCTGCCTTTTCTAACTTAAACTTGAATGTGTGTACATTTTGGTACTTTATGTATATCTTGTGCTGTATGAAGTGATTTCCTGTACTGGTTTCTTTTGCCTTTACAAAGGGTCCATTCTGGAGTGTACTGAAAAGGTTCGACGATGTATGTGGAGGATTTTGGTATCATGGGAGTCTCCATCACTTCACATAGGTGTTCTTACTTTTAATTCAGGTGGTTCTCTATTCAGAACAAACATTTACTTACATAAGCTATTAGTCTGTTTTTGCACTGAAGTGAGGCCTATAACTCTGTACATTTCTCACTGGCTGCTTTAATTTCTATTGTTCTTGCTTTCCCCCAAATACTGCCTCGTAAAAAATTACTGTAAACACATCAAGATTGCATTTTCTATATTAGCTGCATTTCCTTTCTGTGAAGTACTTTTTTATACTGTGAAACCTCACGTTTTAACAGTGCAAGGTGGTGGCCTGTTACTAGGAAATCATTCAAGCTCATTTGCTGCAAGCAGTGAGATGGTTTTGTAGTGTGTAATTTTTTTAGAGTGAGTTGGTAATAGATAACAATTGGACTGTTGTCCACTGAGTACACAGTGATAACTTGAATTTTTGCTTGGATTCCCAAGCAATCACTTCTGTTAAACCCTGTTAACCCTATTCTGTTAAATATGGGATTTTCAGCTTACCAAGTATGTTGAAGACTCTTGACTATTCCGAATGCTATATGCTTTTCTGCAGAGGTAAGTTAATCACCTTCCTCTTGGGCGACTCACCTACCATATGTCTTCATCAGAAATGTGGTAGAAAGTTTTTTATTCGGTATTTCATATGCATGACAAGTTACAGAGGTTGGGTTGTAAGGTCAGCATTTTTAGCCAGATAATTTCTTCTGGGATAGGAGGAGAAGGAATTGCTCACAAAGGACAAGGAGCCCAGAGTTCCTGCATGCAGGTTGTTCATAACCTTTGAGGTTGGACGGTGGTAGCCAGCCTTTGCAGAGGAGGAAGGGCAGCTTTCCTCAGCCTTTGCGTATTCAGGGACCATCACGGACCTTGAAACAGCAACCCTAAGGCATAGCCCCCATCTAGAAGATCTCAACGTCCGCAACAATTCTTAGACCTCACAGCACTAAGGTCTGCCTTCTCGTAGCTCCTCTTGAATTCTGGGGTGCCTCCGATGGGAGGCACTATGCACATCACTGCAGTCCATCTTGTCAGGATAATATCTTGAAAAGCAGGCAGGCCCCTGTCCTGGAGCCTGCTCTGGCCACACAGGTTTCATGCTGACAAGCAGTGCAGGCAGCTGGGCTGCGGTGAACACGACCCAGGGACATGGCTGTAACAGTTAACCATATGGTGGTGTTCGCATCTGACTTTGCTTTCCCAGCCTTCTCCAAGAACAGCATGTAGTTTTCAGTATCCAGGAAGAGTCCCTCCTACTGTTTCGCTAAATCTGGGACCAATCTCTCACCCTATGTGCAAGTGGGGCTAGGGACTCGTTTTTTAGGAAATTTTTTAATATCTCTAGATACAGTACTGGAGAGGCCTCAGATCTCCTGGTCGGTACTTGCCTCACCAAAATCACACTGAGAACAAACAGAAAAACCTTATATCTCTTCTCTCCCAGAGATCAGGAGAATACCTTTTTAGGTGAGCAAGCCATGCGCTTACGCACTGTTCTTTTAAATACATGGATGTTTATTCTCTTGGAGCCTTCTCCCTTTCTGCTCACGCTGCTCAGACAAATGACTGCTCATTGAATTAGATAGGCAAAGCTCTGCTGTCCCAGAATGAAATTCACTGATGTCTGTAGATGGTACGCCGGCTGGAGCGAGGTGGTCAGTGTCTGTACAGCGGGGCATGCTTTTAGAAGGGGCTAATCACGAGGGAGAGAGCAGTAGATGAGCAGTTTCTGTCGCTGCACAGAAGACCCTTGGCATGATAAATGTCAGTTCTTCTAAAATTTTTAAAAATTATTTCTTCATAAAGTGAAAAATGAACTGAAAAAATGATGTCCTGTTTTATTTTACCCAATAAACTGCTCGAAGTGTATTTAAAATGTATTTTTGTTCCTGAATTAAATCTAAAAATAAGTTTTTTTAAAGTTACTTTCTTCTAACATCAGCGATGATAACTTCCTCGGCGTGTCATGGGTTTTATGCTACTGTAGAAGGCTTCTCGTGTACAGAATTTGGTTGTGCAGTTAGAATTGCACTGTTAGCAGAATTTCAAGCATATGTCTCTCTTTTGTTGTTGTTTTTTAAAAACAGTATTCTTTTTTTGAAGCCAATATGCCTGAGGCATTAGAGCATGGACTGCTTCTCACCTTGTAGACCACTCCTGCCTTTCTGGCTGGGAAAGGGGATGGCTACTCTGTTAAGGGGCAGTCCGGATAGTGCCAGGTTTGGGTTTTCCCTGTGAGCTGTTATCGTCCGTTGTTTCTGTTCTGCCATCCTGAGCCAATGCTTTCTTCTTGGCATTTCCACCCTTCCTTACCTCCCCTCCCGTTCCCGGCCATCCCATCTCTGCAGCATTTCCCACACCCAAGTGGGAGGCATTGGGTTGCCATTCCCAAGCCAGCGAGGAGGGAGCGCTTAATGAGCTTAAAGTTTGGCAACTTTGTGCTTCTGATCGAGCAAACGAGCAAGGTCAGCATTTGCTACCGCTGCTGGGCATCCTGCACTGCCCTCGCCATGTGCTGCCATCGTGTCAGTGGCTTGCTCCTCTGAAACAGCCTCGCCCCAGGTCTTGTAGCCAAAAAAGCTGCGTAGCGTTGGCTGTGCTGTATCTTTTTGTCATGTGTTTGGTTACTAAAGCAACTTACTTACCCTATAGCTGAAGTTATAAAGTGCATTTGGAATGCTAACGTTTTTATTATGTGCCGTTGGTGTAGCTTTGCTGGCACTTTGGCTGCCTGTTTCCAGAATTTCACAGGTGGTGGATTTCTTGTTTCTTTTGTGTTTTTTAAGCTGGAAATAAAGCTGTGATTTCTGATCAAACTGTGTTGCAAACACAGTGTTTCTTGAAACTGAATCTTTTGGGTTTTAAACTGATGGAGCAAGAAACTGCAAATAGTAATCATCTGGGTGAGTTATTTCAATGAGCGGGCATGTAGACCGAGAAGATTTTAGATATGAAAATATTTAAATTCGTTTATTCAGACAAGCAATCCTGTTTAACAAGAGGGACTCCATCACATTACTTGTTACAAGTGCTACTGGCAGTACCTACGGTGATGCTTTAACCAGATAGTTCCATTTGTAGCTTTGTTGCCTTTTTTTTCTTTTGAAGTACAGTATGAAACTGTAAATACTTCTTGCAGTACTGCCTTTTTAACTCTTAATTACTTTTCGCACAGTGTTAAATAGTGTTGGATTTACCCAATTGCTATGACATATATTTTTATACATAGGTGTACTCTTTTTTCGAGAATAATACAGCCATTTTGTCATTAATGCCTTATCAGAGTCATACTGCTGTTGCTCTTTGTTTGCAAGGTATCGAGTGGACTAATTTCTAGTTCAGATATTTTCACTTTTCCTGGCAGTGCTCAAGTTTGGCTTCAGGTGATTTTTGCCAGAGTCCCATTTTTCACAGTTGTTAGCTGTGAGAAGAGGAGAATGTGGGCTTGGTTTTGTTTCTGTTAATGGAGCAAAGAAAAGGTGATGGCGTCTAATTGTCTTTAAAAGGTCAGTCTTTTCCTACTCTAAACCAGAGTGCATTTCATGGAACTGATGACTGTGGGCACTGATTACTTTGTGTAGATTAATGGTCTTTAAAACAAACAAACAAAACAACTCCAAAAATGGGCTTCTGTCATTGTTAGGCACTTGGTTACTTATCTGTTTAAACTCTTCATATTGATGTGAAATTGTGCTGTGGATAAAGTGTATTTTGTACTTCTGAATGTTCTATATTTATGACTAACAAGTACAGAATCAGTTGTGTGTATGTATAACTAATAACTGCCTTTTTAAATTTCATTAAAATAAAAATGTCATGAGCTGTTGTTAATTCCTGTCTTTCTGTAAATAAGTAAGATATGCTATTGGGAATCGTCAAGTAGGAAATAAGCCTGAATGATAAGATTTGTGCCAAAAATCAGAAGATTAGGCACTGATCTTTGTCTTTGAAATCTCCTCCGATGCTATGTGGTCGTGGACGGGAAGTTCCGCTTTTATCTGTCTTGTATAAAGGCTGCCGGGGGGAGCGGGAGAGGAATGGTAGTTTGAGATCTCAACATTTAAAAGAAGTTCCAGAAAAACATTCATTAACAGCCCTGTTCTGCTGATGATGCTGAGGTGTGTGAATTGGTATCTGTATTGTAGAGGGTTTCATTAGAGCACAATTGATTTAGAATTAATTCATAGTCTGTGGCAATTTTTATTCACTCCCTGGTGTGGTAACACAATGGCTTCTTTGTCCACCTTTTGGTCTCATTGTTCAAAGTTAAAAAATACTTGTATCCTTCCCACAAACATTCTGGTGACCTTTTCAGACTTTCTTATGTAAAGTGTATTTGCTTTTCACTGTGGTTCTTCATTGTATTTATACTGTATTTCTTTGTCAACTTGATAGTTTGTCAGTGAGATTTACCTTGCTAATAAATCCAAAAAGCTGGTGACTGGACCACGGCAGGAGCTGAAGATGCTGTGCTCTAGGGCATGCATTCCTGGTACAGGGTAGGTGGTGTTTTCACAGCTCGTACTCCATTTTCAGGGCTCTGCCTGTGGAGAGCAGACACAGGCTCTGCTGGGACCCGATGGGAAACCCACAGTCAAAGCAGGGCACTGGGATGTGCTTAATCAGGTGCAGCCACCAGACCCAGCTGCTCTGTCGGGCTCTGCTCTCTGAGTGCTCATCCCAAAGACAGAGGCTGGTCAGTGAAAATGTTCCATTCACTCTGTTTTGCTGTGAAAATTGGGTTTTCAGCAAACTGACGTTCTTTTGGCGTTTCCCCAGATGCTTGTGAGAATCTTTGATGAATGGATATACCCCAGACCTATTTGGAAATGCAGCGTACCTTCATCATGGCAGCTGTTTGGTGCTTTTCCAGTGCATTTTAATAGGCTCTTTGAAAAACCTTATCCAAACAGAAAGGCGCATGCAGAACGGGTGTTGCACCGATGCCAAGCATAGTATGGTGTGGTTGGGCTGTTTTAGGATCCCTCCTAGCACTCCTTTTAGACTGATCATCATTAACCTGTGCTCTCATGTGCTAAATCAAGTGCACTTCTGGGCACCAGCGTGACAACTGGGTGTGGAAGTGGTGGGAGTTATTCATTTTTTGTGTGGAATCTAGGTTTGGAGATACTGGATGTGAAATGGAGCCAAATATTTGGTGACAAATAGTTGCTGGAGCTCAGCATGGCAGGACGCCATGGTAGAAATCCACACACGAAGGCTGGTGCACAGGAAAGAGATGCAGTTGAGGCTCACTGTATCCCTACACTTATCATCTTTGGCTCTATAAACTGGCACTAATGACTAATAGCAACAGTTTAAGTCTTCATTACGATGATAGAAATATATTTTTCTTAATTTTTCCATGGGAGGTAATTCTTAGCCACATTTCCATCAATATACCATCATAGCTCAGGAAGTATTACTCATTTAATTTTCCCAGTTTCTCTCCAAGTTGGATGTAACTGGGACAGATACAGGATGAATTCTTCCATCCTTTTTCACCAAGTTTCAGCATATTCCTGGTTGGAAATACTTGGCAGCATCTGTCTTCAAACTTCTTGGTCTGTCCCACATAAAATAAAATGGAATCACTTGAACTGTATTAAAGGATTTGGGATCAGATCCAGAGGTTGCTAGGGCATCTTTTCATTAGCTCTGGAAAAAATTATCTTCTAATTATAGGCTGGCACTAAATACTATTATACAAAATGTGCCGTTTGGGACCCAACTGAAAAAAATGTCAATCTAAGGCTCACACATGGAAGATGCAGCAGTGTTTAAGTGCAATTACCATGGCTTTTGCAGACAAAAATATAACAGCTGTACACACACTGCTGTAATTACAAATATGCAGGCACAACTGAGGGACAGAAGAAAGCCCCAACCGCAGCTTGGCAACCTGCCCCAACACACGCACCCTAGTAGAGAAGACTAAATCGCCCAAAACTTCAGCGTGCTGCTGCCTCTTATAAATAGCAGGTTCCTCCTCTTGGCTAAGATGGTGAGATTTTAAATACTTGAAATGTTTTTAAAAACAGGACTTGAGCATAGAAGCTCTGCAGCGTTGAACGACTTTGGTGCACGCTGTCATCCAAAACATGTTTTGGGTGGCTCACAGAGCCTCCCCCCAAGTCGCTGCCCATCCCTGGTTGCTGTGGCTAACGACCCTTTGCTTGGAGCCCAAAACGGTTCTGTGTGTGGCCCTGATGGGAGGCAGCTTCGGTCCGCAAAATAAAATCACAGTGTAGTTATTTTCCACTTAACTCTGGAATTACTGGCCAGATAGACCCGTTGTCACTGAGGAGCAAAGATTTTGAAGGCCTAAGTTGCTGCTTGCTTTGTAGTTTTGAGACCTCCACTGGCCTAAATAAACACACAAGAGAAAGTGCTGCCCTGGCACAGGTACACACAACCCACACTGTCTTCTCTTCAGTGCCTGTAGTGGGAGGCAAAGACTGGATCGTAATAACTTTCCACTTAACGAAGGAATTTGTACTGTGGGATTTATCTCCAAAGCAGCCCTCCTCTCCCTTGATTTCCCTCGTTGCATGCAATTTCAGCTTGTCCTGAGTCAAATCTGCATGAAGGCCCAGGACAAGGGATACCAAAACACGACTCGCAGAGGAGACGTAAATGCTGTGGGATTCCTTCCTTTGTGTAAATCACACCCTTTCAAACAAACGTCACGACTTTATTCCTGGTTCATGTAATTCTGAGCAAAAGACGTCAAGAGGCAACGCTGTACAATGCCAGTGACCGAAGACTTAAACTAATTTTTTTTTTTTTTAAAGGAGCTGTTGATGGGTACGTCACATCCTCCCTCTGTTACCTGCTGCCGCCTTCTCCAGCTACCAAGAGAGCGCAGAGTACTCTGTGAAAATTTAGGGTTGCTTGAGGTAATCTGGGATGGTCTGTGTATATGAGGGAAAAGATGCAGTCTGCTTGCCCCGGCATGGTCTGCTGTGGGAAGCATGAGTGCACACGGAGCATCCTTCCTTCATAAAAGAGGTACCTATAAAAAAATAGCTCCTGACCCCACTTGCAGTGTCCCTTTGGCGCCAGCTTGCAGACGTGGACTCACGGTCCTCCCTGCACCTCCCTGTTCCCCCCCAGTTCTCTCCGGTATGTGACTGCTCAACCCCCAGAGCTCCTGCAGGGCTCTTCAAAATGGAACAAATTATGCTATAGTAAAAGAAAATGTGGGTTTGGACATTGACTTTACACAGCACCAACTAATCACAGCCTCTTTCGTTAATACCAAGCACATGTGTCATCGTGGTTGTCTTGTGTAGGCAGGAAAAGTTGTTGCCTGATGATTTATTTAGTGATGTAGAAAGGGGCCTTTGTCATTGTACCCATGAAGCTCAGACACTGAATGTTTGCATCTATCCTGATATGGCGTGGAAAAATATCAAGCCCTTTAACTGAAAAATGTCTTGATTTTATTCTGTGCAACCCTGAAACTAGACGGTTACAGCTTTATGAAGAATTTGCAGAACTGATACTTTGTTAACTTGAAGTGCTTATCTTTTCCATTGTCTTTTAAAAAATGCATTTGGTGGGGTTGAGAAAAAAAAGGTATGCATTGAAATTTGTGAAATTCCTATGAAAAGTTTTAATTATTGAGAAACTTATTAAGTGTTGTGCACTTCCTTTAAGTCATATTTATGCCCCCACTGCACAGAGATGCTTAATCTAAAGGGGTTCTGAATTGGAGTTTGTTTAATTTGGAGTAATTTCTTAACATATTTTTTGTGACCTCCATGATTTAAGGTCAGAGACCTCAGCGGGAAGTCAATGGAGGTTGTCACTTTAATCATTTTAGTTTTAAAGATTCATCAGAGTTATGCGAATTGACCTAAATTTTCAGATCCTGCTGAGGGAGTGGGGTTCTGCACTAACCTACCAAGGCTGACCTGGATATATCATCTGGTAATGAAATGCTGGAGCAAACCCACTGAAGGCAAGTGTCAATTATATAAATAAGGCTACTAAAAGACAAAAGCCCTAATTCAGTAAATGATAATATTTGATATTTATAGATCAGTGTGGATATGCATGACACTTCATTGCAGACTATACGCCCACTCCGAGCTCAGGCAACAGATTTCCTTTGACAGGTTTGTAAAATCCCCATTTTATCCCTTGTACCACCGTGTCAGTAAAGGGTGGGTGAGTGGATTTTTGTACCGATGTTAATAAGGTGTCAAGACAATTTTACAAGACTGTTTTAAAACCAACCAAGACTTCATCATTGAAAGGAGAACTTTATTAGCAGAGATGGGACTATCAGATAACAGATTCCTGTTTTTCTCTTGTTTTCGTGCTCGTTCTCCCATCAGGAGTATGTTTCACAGCCATTTAAAACGCTGGAGCTGAGCTTCCAGCAACAAGTCCATTAATAACTCCTACTTCCAGGAGGTTCTAAAATTGGGTTAAAGATACCCTGAAGGCTCAAATTTCTTTGCTGTTAAAGTCTGCCATCCAGAAGAGAACAATCTCTTTCTTAAAAAAAAAAAAAAAAAAAAAAAAAAAGAAAATAAAAAGGCTTTCTGTTTCTTTCAGTTGTTTCTCATGAAGAGACATGCACTAAATGCTGTGTTACATCCGCAGTAATGGAGAAGGTCTGATTCCTGAACCACAGGTCACAGTGGGGCTTTGCAGCCACAAGCTGCGTCTCAGGAGGTTCAGTTTGGACGTTTGGAAAGACTTCTTCACCCACAGAGCTTGTGCAGCGTGGGATCAGGCTCCCGAGGGGTCCTGCTGTCTTGGGTGGACAGAGCCTTGGCTGACCAGGTATCAAGCTGGGGAGAGCCCTGCTTCCCCAGGAGGTGGAAGATGTGGGTCCATGGGTCCTGTACCTCCAGTGTTCCTGGGATTCGGTGGGGTCAGCTCCAGCCCTCAGCACAACCGCAGAGTCAGAGAAGGCACCAAGACCCTTAGGTGGTCACTGACCCTGAATCAGTTAAGAAGTCCAGCTGGCCTCCTCAGCAAGTTAGAGCAGCCGCAGGACTGAACACACACGGCCACAAGACTTTCTCGGGCTGCAGCCACCTCCAGCTCTGTCTTCACGGCTTGACACATCCTTTCCCCATATCCAGAAGCCCTGAGAAAGTGCTTTGTACCACACTGCCTGTCAGATGTTATTCCGCCTAGCTGTTCCCATACCCATCCTCCTTTGCAGAAATTTGCTTTACAAAGAGCAGACCAGTTCTCTAAAATGACTCAAGTTGTTGACAAAAATCCCCTCAAGCTGCTGACAAAACCCCAGAGATACAGTCTATCAGCAAGGCCAGTCCCTGAGTTTTGCAAGCAACTTTTCCTTTTTATTACAGGCCCTGAGAAACAGAGAGAGGAAAGAAAGGAACCAGAGTGAAGCAACAGAATAGCTATTGCCTGATTTGGAACGTTTTTTGCTGGATGATCTCCAATATTCCATCAAATAAAACCCTTAACAGCAGAGTGAAACGCAAACACGGCAGTTATGAGACATGACAACAGTGGGAGAAGTAAACAACGAGGATATTTAATGGGTAAGATCACAAGTTAGCTACCAGCTAAAGTATCTTCCTGTACGATTATTTCCATCATCGTCACCCAGAAGCGATATGGATTGGTGTGCACGCAGTTCCTAGGTCAAACTCAGTAATCTCGATGCTATGGCAAAAGTATCCTGCACTGAAGGAATCGAAGAAGGCAGGCTGTAATTTTGAGTGGTGTCACAGTGTAGGCCCTAGTTCAATATCAGTTTAGGTTTTATTTGATTTTTAACTGTCTTGAGCTAGAACTAGAGCCAGTCATTTCATGGTACTTACAATCCCATTGCTATGCAAGCTCCTGTTCGGATATATTTGGTATGTTCATTGGCTCTTTGGAAATCGATGCTTTTTAATCATTAATGTTCCTGGGCTGAAAGGTAGCACTGCTACTTGTTCACTTTTTCACTTCATTAAGGATCTGCAAAGCTGTGGTGGTCTTACCAAGAAGGCTTGTGTTTCTTTACGGCTAGGAAAAGTGACAAACTGTTGCAGCGTGCTTATGGATGATCTCAATTTGGAGCAGAAAGACTTGCACAAGACCATGTCAGATGCATCATTTCTGATTCAGAGGCTGGCTAACCCAAACTCATGAGAGGCGAAGACAGAGAAGAAAGTTAGAGCCAACGCACCCCTCCGCAGTCTTTATTTGGACGTTTTCGATCCTGGGTACCACATCAGGACCTAGTCCTCTCCTGCCCCAGGATTAATGCATTGATCCTCAATGTCAAGCTGTGACGAGGAGGTGTCTTTTCGGGACACTGACATACACAGGGGTTAAATGACTCTGTGCACCAAAGCAAATCACTGGTGACCTAAAATTACAACGTGGGAGTTCCTGACTCCTAGGCCCATGCTCATTCCACTAGACCACACTGCCTCCTGAGAAAATATGTTTTAATGGTATCTGGCCAGCTGTGTAAACATGTCAAGAGACAACCATGTAAAACTGAACTGCTCCCATTATGCAAGTTATAGTCTATTTTATTTGTAAGCACAAATCCTAAATCCCTCCTCCAAAATGATATTTTCACAAACCAAAATAGGGAAATGAGGAAAAACAAAATAATTCCAGATAATTTTGATGTCTGGGGCTATGGGTGACATGATCAAGTTCATTTCCCCTTGAACAGTGAGCCTCTTCCCCTCTACCAGACTCTACTTTTCAACCTGGCTTCTTGTCTGAGAGCTAGTTTCGGGGACGGATGGGCTGATGCCGATATGGCGGATGGGGAAGGCACCGCTCTTTTCATCTTACGAGGTTTCCTCAGCTATTGAACAACAACCTCTCCCCTGCTTGAAAATGTGTTGCTGTAAGAATCAAAGCTATCAATTAATGAGTCCTGAAACTCCTGAAAAATAATGAGGTCTGAGCACCCTCAATGTTCAGTATTATGGTTTCTCATTTTGCCTGTATTATGGGAAGACAAAACTTTGGCCAGAGTAGGACACATTCAACCACCCAACAAGAGATCTTTATTCTTTTATTAAAATCCTCCTTTTCTGCCTGAGCATTGCAGGGTACAGAAGAACAAGTGATGTATTTAACACCAATGTGACCCATCCTCCCAAATGCAGTTGTAGCAACATCCGATACAATGAATTTTTGTTGGGTTTTGTTAAAAAAAGAGGATGGGTTGCCATTGACTACCACTCTGAGAGGATCAAAAGCAGTGATTTTGGGTAAGTAAAGTGCCCCAGCACTTGCTTAAGCTGATTCCTCTCTGACCAAATGTTTCAGGCTTCAGTGGGACTCATGTATGTCTTAAAAGAAAAAACACTGTTGTACTTGCTTCCTAGTTCACCATCAAGGGCCTTTCTCTTGGCTATGTAGGTGGCACAGGCACTCCAGGACTCAAATCACTTCCCTTTGCTCCAGCGTGCGGGCACAGCTGCATCAAAAAATAGAGAAATTTCTCACTTCCGAACAGTTTGGTTCAGGTTCTGGTGTTAATGCAGTTGCTAAGTGACAGCATTTCCCTGATCCCACTGCTCCATACTCTGCTCTAGCGCAGCGGAAAGCTTTATCCACAGGAGCAGACTGTGACAGCGTGTTTCAGCTCTCAGCTTTGCTCTTAGGCATGTATTATGTTGTTTCTGCAGCATTTATGAGTAGTATTTTTTCTTGTTCTCTCCAGCAGTTACATGCAGAGCTGGGTTGCCCGGGGAGCTCCACCCGTGCAGGGCTGGAGATCCAGTGTGCTGTTCCTGTGCTGCTGACTGCACGGTGACAACATGAAAGAGAAACATTCACCTTCTGTGTCACTTGCAGCAAGCTCACCCCACGCGGTCTTCAAGGTCCACAGAGGTCTTCTCAGGCTGGAGTCTGAATGACAGCAGTAAGTAATGAGCCAAGCACTGCAACAAGGCACAGCAGGCCAGCTCAGCTCAGGCCATGGCTCCGATTATTGCTAATGTATTATTTTATTCTTTGTTCAGTGGGATTGTGCTGGAGCCTGTGAGCCCCGCTCATGCTATCATGTTAGGCAGTGGATAATAAAAAGGCAGTGTCTGTCCCAGTGAAGTAAATGAAAGACGGTTCAGAAATTCCAAGTGTGTTAATTAAGTAGGAATGCCTATTACAGGCAGGAAGAAAGTTTGAGTGTTGGATGCTAAAGAAAACGCCCACACTGGCGAGGCTGAGAGCAGATATTTCTCACGGAGAAAATCATGGGTAGGGAGTTTTCATGGCTTATGTCTTATCTGGGTTTCCTGCTGGATCCATCACTTCCATGATTTTCCCCTTCTTCCCTTTCCCATCTCCAGCCCTTTCTGGTCTGGATTTGTGTCCAGGGGGTAACCCCACCCGACGGGTGAGAAAATGCCTCTCTGGATGCATTCAGTGTGATATATGCCCTGTGTACAGTGATTTGGGGCTGACTCTGGCTGTGCTGGGCCCCAGCGTTAGTGATGCAGTGGATGTAACCTCTTACCTGGCCTTGGTAGGTCGGTAGAGCGTTCAGCTCACCCAGGTGGGCAGGTCTGGGCCTCTCCTGTATGTTACACCAGGAACTAAGATAAGCTTTGCTCAGGCGTGAAGCCTCGTGCGGTGTGGCCATGCAGCAGGTGGGCTGGGGAAGCTGTGCTGGGTTCACGAGGAGATGCCATTTGGTTCACCAGCCCCGTCCCAACTGGGCGCCTGTTCGCAGCTGCGTGACTTTGCTGGCGGGTCTGTCAGACTTGGCTTTCTCATGTGAGGCTCCTCTGCTCACACTGAGGCTGGAGGAAGAGCACCCAGCTGCCTCGTAAGCTGTCTGAGGCGATGGACTGGCTCTGAATTTTGCTGACGGGGACTGCGGTGGAGGGTTTTTGTTGAGGCCCCGGCTCAGGGCAGGATTTTAGCAGGTGTTGAGGTCTTCCTGAGGCCAGTTTCCGGCAGGCTGAAAGCAGCCTTTCAGCATTAGCAGTGATGACATTGGATGAGAAAACATTTTTTTTTAAACAGTAGTTTCTTCAAAGCAAGATGTGAAAAGTAAAAAGTCCTTCTCAAACTAGAATTTGCTTCCTAGAGCAGAGCACTGAACACTAATGAAAGCCAGATGCCCTGGCCTGTCCCAGGAACAGGAAAGGGAAGAAAAGCCGACCTCAGCAGCCTGAAGATCTACAGTTACAGGAACCTGCTTCTGGACCCAGGGTATCCCAAGCAATAGAGGAGTCCGGGAAGGGCATGTGTTTGTGACACCGAAACACGGTGCCTGCAGGCAGCAGAGGGGACCGGTATTGCTGACACAAAGTGAAGCAGCTTCCAGGGGCTGGACTGCTTCCAGGATTTGCCTGGAGGGGAGGAAGGATGTTGAAAGGTGCTTCAGGGTGCCCAGGGCTCTGGTGCACTAAACAAAGCCCCAACGAGCCCGAGAGCCTGTCCTGAAGGCCCGCTGTTACAAAAGCTGTGTAGGTGTTTAGGGTCCTTCCTGGATGGAGTCAGCAGTTAGGAGCTGTGTTACACAACCACCAAAGACAAGCCCAGTCTGGCCACCCATTGCCCCCTGCTTTCCTGTTGTGGTGCCAGTGCGTAAGGCAGCACCGGGCTGTGCTCCCATGGCGTGTTCATCCCACCCTTCTGTGTCATCATTTTGCAGGAAAAGAGGTGGCAGTTGTACATTTGTTGATGGAAATATACGAGCGTGGCAGAAATGAGTCCGACGCACTTTCTGAATGACCAAGGTCACCATACAAGTGTGTGTATATGCAGGAATATATGTCTAAAGTAGGTGTGTGTCCATGTATAAATGTATACACATGTGTATGTGTGTATGTAGACACTCAAGCAAAACATATGTGGGCTTGAAAATACCTGAAAGGGCTACGAATAATCGGTATGATGGGCAAGAGAAGAGAGTGCCCCCAGTTCCCTGGGCTCCCGCAGCCACCCCACCTCTGCCAAAGACAATGGCAGGAAGCCAAGGGGAAAGAAAGGGATCAGGGGGAGCCGAACCAGGCTGCGCTTCCTCTGTTTCACACTGAAAGTACGGAAATTTGGAGGCTTAAGTCTTTTTTCATGAATGTTTCATTTGGACTGAAAGGGCTCATACAGCCATGCTCACTAACCGTGCCCCTGGGCTCACATACAGACCTCAGACTGTGGATTTCATCCAGTCCTGCTGATTTTTCTGGGTGGAGATGAAACACTGATTTCCTGTCAGGAAAGCTCATCTCTTCCTGGGAATGTTTAAATAGTGCTGATTGCACATACACCTTCTGGGAGGACCAAGAGAGGAACAAACCCAGCAAGTTCCAGGTTTTGCAAGTGGTGCAGACATTGGAGAATAATCTTTAGTAATGAGAGACTGATAAGCGCTTTGTGACAGCCACTTAATGCATGTGCTTGACTGATCTCGAGGTCAGATATTTCTGCCCTGGTGTCCTGGTTCAGACCAGAGAAGGATGCCAGACCCAGGCAGCCACAAGTCTCTGGATCTGGCTCATACGAAGGCTGCCTAGAGGGGAGGATTGGCACAGGCAGCACTTGGCACGGGGAGGGCCTCTGCATATTCCTCTGCCTGTCCTAGCTGACGCTCCTCACTGCATCGTCCTGGGCTCGGCTGTCAGATTTTGATTAATGATTGATCCACACCAACACCATGCAGGTCCTCCAGTTACAGCTGACTTCTAAATGGCACGTAGTCCAGTAGACACATGTATGTTATTAGCATTGCAAGTCCAGCAGAGCAAGCAGCTCCTCATCATATACACTTTCGCCAAGATATTATAGCACAGTTTCCACTTCCTGGCAATTAACTCAGTCTTTCCCATTCAACAACAAGAAGCAGCACTACATTCACAGATAGATAGGTCTGCAGAGTTTGCAAGCTTCTTATTCCAATTTGGAAACCCCAGAAAGTTACCGTGACAAAACATTTTTCCCGTCATTTAAACACAAAGAAAAAGAAAAGACTTCAGGAATATTCCATAAATGGTTAGTTTATCTCCCCTCTATTTTCTTCCTCCTTATCCCTCCTAAATATAACACAAGCCTAGTATCATCCAAGCCAAGCATGTACCAATGACTTTGAAATTAAATAAAAGTGGGATTGGTTATTGATGGTATCGATGGATACCGATGGATATCTGACAAAGCTTTTCTGTATATCTAGTTTTTTGCCATTTTTGTCATAAATGAAGTAGCAACTTAAGATGTTGTTTTAGATGGAGAGATGAAATGCAACTGAACCTCTCCTGGAAAACAAACGCTGTCTTGTATACCCCTGTACAGGTGTGAGGGGTATAAAAGATGTAAGTAAGAGGGGGAAGATCTGGTAGAACCTAAATCAAAACTCCTTTCTTTGCCTTGTATCTTACCAGGAGAGTCACTGGACAAGATGCCTAGATTTAATGTGAAATTTTGTTAAGCCTTTGTTTGAGGAAGCTGCCAGGAGCACAGCTACAGTCAAATAACTCTTTGCTATGCCATCGTTACCAGCAACAGGTATTTATTGAAAAATCAAGTGAACCATTTCCTAAATACATAAGTAAAAAACTTGCAGGCTGGTAAAGCATGAGAAATGTTGCTCAGCTGACTGGACACAGGATTGAGTTTCAGATGACCTGGGTTCAGCCCTTGGCTGTGCTGTGGACCTGCACCCTGTGACCTTAAGTTAAGGTCCCCCTTCTCTCTCACCCAGCCCTGGTGTCTGTCTAGCTTTGTTATCTGTGGGAATTACTAAAGATGGGGAGGTTAAGCATCAAAACCATAAATCAGATGAGGAGCTACAGGGCGGGGAAAGGAGGGTTGAAGGTGGCTGGGTTTCCTCCAGCTTTGCTGCTGTCCTTCCAGGTACCAACTCAGGAGCGTTGTCCATGGTCGGGGATGGGTGTGTTGGACTTGGACTAGGCTGGGCAGGTTGCACAGACACAGTGATCCCTGGTGGCCCTGGCTAAATGCGAAGAGCCAAGTCCCTTAGCTGTGGGTCTGCTGGTGGGGCAGGCCTTATTTAGTCATGTTGTAGGTGGGTTCAATTGCAAAGGCTTTGTGGCTAGGACTGTTTTCAATCTGTGGCTGTGCCCAGAATAACAGGAGCAGGATGTCAGTGGGAGCCTCCAGAGCTGCTGCGGCGCAAATACTGATCAGTCCCTAACAGATAATGTTTCCTGTCTCCAGCTTTTAAGAGAGCCTTGTGGGCCAACTGAATGGAAATCTTCCTCTCTGTTTTACTGGTTGTGGTCTCCAGTTCAGGCAGGTATAACAGGGAATTGCCTGTTCGCCATTCCATCAGTTCTGGATGTTCTCCAGATGCCATTGGGGAGACCTGGTGGCTCCTGAGAAAGAAAATATTATGCCCAGGAAGACTCATTGGAGTGATTACTAGCTATCCCACACCTTGGGAAACCAGTGCTATCTGTGGCTCTGCCCTGAGGAAACTAGGTACTGACTGGATAACGGCCAGGCCTGGGCGAAATGGCCAGGCAGAGCGCGACAAGGGAGCCAGGAGGAAGGAAATGAAGTCAGCCCTGTGATCCACACCAGATGCACACTTATGCTTTGCTACGAGCTCAATACCCCCTGACCACGTGCTGCCCTGATCTGCAGCTACAGCTGCTGGGGGAGCTGCCAAACTTGGCAAGGATGGGGCCCGTTCCCGAAGCTCCCTTTCAGGCGCGAGGCAACCCCTTCCCCAGGGCCCCGTGCGGAGCGGTGGTGGCTAAATGAGTAATACAGAAATCTCCCTGCACGGCCAGCCATAGCGCAGTGTCGAAGCATGGTGATTTGTAGGGACCAGTATGATTCCTCCCGGGCTTGTGTGGTGGCTGATGGACGGCCGAGGCTGAAAATGTTGGGTGGGTAGCGATCACAGAAAATATTTGCATTGTTTATCAGGACATGAAGAGTCATGGAGTTTAAAGGATATATCCACCGAGTACAACCAGTAAGTAGTTGCTTAAGACAGCCTGCTGCTGGGACAAGCAAATCACAGCCTCAGGGCAAGAGCAGAGAAGATCCTGTTCCCCACAGGACTGCTGGCAGCAGCCCTGGCTCTGTCCTGAACTCCTGCAGCACCAGGACGACTGCGGCTCCGATCCCGGGGGCCATGGCCAAGGAAAGAGGAGGCGAGCTTGGAGAGGCGGCTCTGTGGGAGCTTCTGACACCAGGAGATGAGGTGAAAGAGCTGGAGCTTGGCCTTTTCGTGACTCTTAGTAGCACTGATTTGTCTGAAGAAGTAGCAGTGGGAAGGAGAGGGAGCAGAGCAGACACAGCTGTGGGGTAGGAGGCCAAAGGAGAAAGAGGCAAGACAAGGGAAGACCACTGCTAGGAGACTCATTTAGCCAAGACAGCTGCAGATCTCGTGGCATGTTTTTTTTTTTTAATTGATTTTTATACTAACAGACAATTAAGCTGATCTATTTCTTTTTTTTTATGTTTCTCTAGTACTGAGTCATTTCCTGGGGGGGCGGGAGGAAAATAGCATTTTTCTCAAAGCTTCAAAACAGTGTTTTGGGGGTTGGGTTGAGGGTTCTTTTTTTGTTTGTTTCCCTTCTTTCAATGAAACAGCTACGTTTAAAAAAGCATGAAAACAAAAGCCAGAGGTTGACAACCCCTAAACTGCTGCCAGAGTTGCTCTTTGCTCACAGAAATGGGTGTCCGTAATGCGTAGCCCAAGGCAGCGTACAGGGTGAAGGTTGGGACCTGCCAAAGCAGCCAAGCACCAGACTGCCTTGTCATCGTATTCACCCGTGGAGGTTGATGCTTTTTCCAGGTCCTGCACACGTCACTGGTGTCGGTGCCTGTCTGCTCCGCAGCATGCTGACCTTTTTTCTGGTTTACACATCAAAACGGACTGTTTTGGCAGTGGTTTCCAGTTCAGTAAGCCACATGCCATTGCACTGTAGTGGACGTAGGACAAAGCTGGCTATTGCCCCCAAAGCCTAGTGTGAAATAGTGGTGAGTCTGGATCTTTTTTTGCCAGAAAGCTATAAGTAAAATGTGTTAGTTAGATCTTTGACTAATAAAAGTGGTCATCTGCAATCAAGCTAATTTGCTAGAGATTAGACCCTAATTACAACCAAAGAAGCAAAGGGGCTGCCAGCCTCAGAGCTAAGCACACACACAGAGTAGCATGCACTGACAACTAAGAGATGCACTGGCTTTTTGAAAACAAAAAGCAGTTAACTGCCCTGAAGGAGAAGCCACACCACCCTGAAGCTCTCAAGCACCAACTTCACTCCGTCCTGTCTTGTCTGTGGGTTGGGGACAGGTGAACCACTGGCCATCGTGGTACAAACAGCAAAAACTTCCATTGACTTCACTGGGTCCTGGACTCATCTCGTGGCCCTTTTTGTTTGTTTATGATGCACATCCTGTAGTACTTGGTGTCCAGAATGTTTTACACATAGCTTCTCAATGGAGAAGGAAGAAAACACACACTTTCGAAGTTATTGCTTGTACGTCACGCAGTTGGCATGAGAGGGACTATTGCTCTTGGTTGAGCACTGGCGTAATTAAGCTGGAAGTTAAACAGAGCCCGTGCAGTTACTTCAGAGAGGTATATCTCACTGCAATATTTAGCCTGTTAACCTACCCAAATGGTATGCCATGAAGCCAATGGCGGGAGAAAAGAAAACTTAGAGGTGTGCTCACTGACCCAATTAATACGGCAGGAAACCACAAAAGGTATGTTGGGACCACGCACACAGCAAACTTGATCCTGCCTCTACCCCCGGTTTCTCATGTCTTTTTTTTCTTAGTGCTGATGCTTGCTAGGACCCTTAGCACCGAATGATGTGCAGTAACACCTGGAATTAAGTGCTAGCCTGAAGCGCCAACCCTTGGAAGTCAACAGGCACATGGTCAACATCAGGCGCTTGTAAAATATGGCCTGTCTGTTGAAAACAGCTTGATTTCTTATTCACAACAGATTGTATTAACCCATTCTCAACTAAATTGGGAGCAGGGGCGGGGGGGGCAGTGACTTAACGTTTTAAAACAAAAGGAAGCAAGAGGATACTGGTGACTAATTTCCTCCAGACAACGTCACGTAAGTCGTCTTCCTCATATGTTGTTTGTTTTGCTGATTAGTCTTTAGGTAGATATTCATATATCAACTATTATTTTCCGCTGTGAATTGTGGTTTTCTGACCAGCAGCAAGTCCAGTTTCCAGGGTAATTGTGAAGCCAACTCCTTTCTAACTACGCAAAAGATGAACTGTGTTTCCTGCAACTTTAATGTCTCTAATGTTACTGGTTGAGTAATAGCCGGACACAACAGTGTCTTCTGTAAGGAAATATGCCAGCAGTTGTTGCTTAGAAATGAATAAAACTTACTTTTTTTTAAATTTAAAAAAAAGTGTTTTGAATTATTTGAAGCTGCAATAACAGTCCTTTCCAGTCAAAGTTTTCCCTTCACAACAACAGGATGCATTGCTCTATTTAAGCAAGTAATAATATTGGTTTTAGTCACTACACATGTTTGCTTCCTGTTGGGGATATTGCACAGAAAACTAATTCATTACCTATCAGATAACTAATTCATCACATATTTACAGATTTTATAGGCAGAGATGTTTTCTAATACCATCTGTGTGCAAAGAAAGTATATCTTTGCAATAAGCTAGCATGACCTGTTTATTGGCTCTACAAGCTACAACAAAATTAAGGAAAGCAGCCTCTAAAAGACTGCGCTTCTCTGTTAGTATTAGCAAAGCCGTGTATATTTAGGGTCTCAATGATTCTGACTTACGGTCAGAAAAATTTACTGTCACAAAACATTCATTCTGGTTGTTCAAGACCTTTCACCTACAAACTCCTAGTTGCTTAAAAGGCAATTACTGAGAGCAATGGCAAGATTTAGCCTAAGGACTTCTGCATTTGCCCCCTGCTAATGATCTGCTGGGATTCTGTCATCTCCCAAAACATAAGCACGGCAGCAGTAATTCTGATGTCTGTCACTGCTTCCTTACTTATATTAACAGTTTATTTCATGGCTGACTTCCCATCTTGCTAAGTTAGTTTCTCCATGTCAGGCTGTACTAATGAATAGAGAACAGATTCTGAGCTCTCTCTCTTCCAGGGGAAAAAAGCACAAGCTCGGCTGAAATCAATGGAGTTGCTCTGCTTTGACCACCACTGCATAAGGAGGATCCTCGTCTGCCTGCAGGTAAATGCCCTGGGGCTTTTCTTTCAGCCAGGGAACTGCTGCTGCTGACGTTCTCCTAGAAGCAATTAACATTTCAATCATCTTTGTATTTCAGCAATGCAGTTCCTGTCATAGTGCTGAAGCAGTAAGGCATGACAGGCAATGCCCCGTGCCTCCAAACTGAGGGGCCGTAACGAGATCCCGAGATCTTCCCTTATGGTAGAGGACAGGCTGGATCTCTGCACTGCACATTTAGTGAGATGCTGGGGAAGGAAACACATATCAAAGCTGGTGACAACTTTTGGGTGTGCATAAGTAAATCAAGGCTGTGCTGTGGTCTCCTTTTGTTTATAGAAATATATATTTTTTTCATCTATCTATCTATATGTTAGTGGAGGGTTTTTAATCAGGAAACTATCAACATTTGCAGATCCAGGGTTTCATTCATCCTCTGAAGTCAGAGTGAACATTTGCCAGCCCAGCCAATTGTTTTAACATTTTCCTGCTGAACTATCCATTGCTCAGAAGAGGAAGGGGGGTGTTAAGCCACCATCTAACCCCAAGGGCCAAGTTTCCTTGTTAGTCTAAATCAGGAGCCTTCTTTCAGTCCAGTGGAGTTAGAAATAAAATCATGATCAGAATGGACCGTGTGTTTTCCCAATGCTAACAGCCGAAAGGGTAACTGGGTCACGCTAAATAGTGCGCGTAAAGGGAAAAAAGAGGTTCAAAGGGAACCTTGTCATTGAACTTCACCTTTATCCTCTTGCCACATGAAGTACGGCCCCCGAACACTTCAGATCAAGCCGTGCTTAGCTCCTTTATCAATTACAACCCTTTTCCATCCTGTTTGTTCCTTTGGCCAGATCTTTCACTGTGGTTAATTGACCTGGTTTCACTGATTTCTATGAAGATCAGCCAAGCCTCCCAAGCTGGAGAAGTGGGTCACCGTGCATCGCCTACACTGGGGTTTCGGTGGGAGGTTGCCTTGAATCTCTCTTAAGCGAGGAGCCTTTCTGCTGACACGTGAAGCTGCATTTTCACCTCTACTTCACCAGACTATGAGTGGCTTCTGTAGGAGGAACACCTGGGAGGTGGTGTGAGGAAAAGGAGGGTCTGGTGACTCAACATCCGTGCGAACCATGCGTACGTTGCTTCAGACAAATTTAACTCTGGACTTACTCTGTTTTAAAAGCTTCAGACAGAAAACAAAACCAGCAGATTGTAACTCCCCAACAAGGGGGTTATTGCCAAATGAATGCACTGCATCAAGCGCTTACAAGAAACAAATGTATCCAAGAGGGAGAAATAATCCTTCTGTTAAAAATTACTGCAAACAAAATGGCAAATGTTGCCATCAGTGCTGAAATTTGAACTGTGACAGAGTGGAATTTCCATCCCTCAAAAAACTGCCTTTTGGCCAAAACTGGGAAGCAGAAAGCTTTCTGGTTTAAAAACAAAAAACAAAAAATAAAAAAAAAAACCAAAACCCCCCAGAAACCACAGGATCTACCCTTTAAACCCAGTTTCTTTTTAGACCAGGCTAAAATTATGCTTAGAGTTGTGTTTATTAAGCTAAATGATCAGCTCTAAAAAGACCCAGTCCAGAAAAACAGGAAAGTAACTCAGTGGATATGGACAATTTTATTCATTTCAATGGAAGTACCAGACTGTTTCAAGTTAAGCACCAGATTAAGTACATAATCAGTTCAGAGCCAAAATTCATCAAATTTCTGTAAGAAAAAAAAAAATCAATCCCATCTCAGTACAACTAAAGAAGTGCATTGTACTTTAACCAGTTTCCTTTTGAAATATAGAGCGTAATAGCAATTTGTGAAAACAGACGCCTCCCAGGCTGAATCACAAAGATGCTTGGAAATGAACAACAGAATTCAGGTAGTGACATTTACTGTAAAACAAAGGAGGCCCACTCTCCCTCGTAGTCCCATATTCTAGTGTTCCGCTACTCCCTAGAGTACAGCTGCAAGTGTTTTTCTTAGTATAGTGTGAATGACTCAGCCCAAAAGGGTTTTTTCCTCTGTTCCCCCTGAGTAACTTATGTGCAGGAAGAGGAAAATGATGTTTCACATGGGAAGTTTTCCAGTATCTTCCTGAACTTGCCAGACCTTCCTCCTCTGCTTTCTAACTCTGCAATACTTCTACTACAAGCTGGTCATGGCTATGTTGAGACTGAAAAGGGATGGCTAAGTGGACCAGCAGATACATAGAGCTATGTACCATTCTTGGTCCACCTATTCAACAGTGCCTTTGCTACCGAATATAACTTCAATGTCAATATGAAGCTCGTGAGCCCCTGGTCTAGAATGCAGCTCTGGCAGTTAACGCAGTTGCTGAAAGCCTTGCTGATGTGTATCAGACTGATAGCCTGTGGGAAGGGGGTGTCTTCTTTTAATAACCAGAGCACAGAGAAGATCTGTCAGCCTGGTCACCACTCCGAAGGGTTGTGAGGCATCATCTCCTATGTAGCATTTCTAGTATTCAGTCTTTATTACCTGCTGACAAACATGAGCACCAAACTCCCTTTTAGTATTGAATGAAGTTAAATTAGTGAGATATTCAGATTCTTGTGGTCATGGGAGAATAAGGAATGTGTGCTTAGCTGTAGTATGGCGCTCAGCAAATTGTGACCGTCACAGAATTGTTCCAATTACTCCGTCATTATGTATACGGTTAATATGTGAAAGCCAAGGCAGGCAAACATATGCTTTGGGTTTTATTTTCTGCACAAGCCTCTAATCTTTCCTCAGGAAATTACCATGTAGTTTATCAGTACCTTGGCGTTAATTTTCAAAACCTCAAGACTTCAACCAAAAGGAACTGGCCATTTACTGCTTTTCTTTCTTATAAATGTTGTTGTTGTTACCTCATTAACTATTTAGCATCCTGGCAGGTTATCGCAGTGAGCTTAGCTTGGCAGAACCTCAGGGTTGTAACCCCTGAAGGAAAATGTCATTGCTCTCCTTATCTGATACATTTTGGTTAGCAGAGATTTAAAAGCAGCAATAACAGACCCTTAATAAGATATGTTTGGCAGGAAGATACAAAATAACTATTAAGCTGGTTTACATCTGTTTCCTTTTTCATTCATTTTGCCATATCAAATTGCACACTTAACATTAATCCACTATCACAGTAACTTGGATTATTTTGTGTCGGGGTTTAGCCTCCACATCACTGTCATTGAATTTCATTACTGCTACGTCACTAGTAACTAATGAGTGTCTTTTTACCTATGTACCCAGTCTCCTGCAGTCAAAGTGATTAGCAGCGCATCTCTTTAAAACACTCATGTCAGACAAAAGTTTGAAGAATGACTAGGCTAGCTCCGTTCAGTTCTGTATTGCCAGAAAGTTGGTATGTGTAGAGTCTGATAATTATATATAAAACAGTATGAGATTTTGGAAGATCGGGGGCAAATCTGTGGAAAGCTTTATGCACTTCAGAAAAAAACCTATCTTTTGAGTAAGCATATTTCCCCTAAAGTCCCTCATATATAACAGCAGATGTTGCACAGCAGGTTCAGCAAAAAAAGGGGAAAATAGTTATTTTTTCATACGATGGTAAATAATGTTTGTTGGGGTTGGTTTTTTTTCTCTCTGGTGATGAGAAATGTTTCATCTGTTTGGAGAAATGTGAGAGTTTGCTTCTGCTGGTCATTTTTCAATGTTCAGGTGTAGCGGGCTGACTCGTTGGTTATGGGTTGGGGTAGGGTTGACCTTTTGCTACGCAGCAGTGCACTTGCTGCCCGCCCATGGCCAGTATAAGGGGCTCTCAGAGAGACCACCTCAGTCATCCTGGCTGGCCAACAGCCTTAGCAGCGTGTGTCATCTATAGAAAAGAAGGGGTCTGAAAATAAGAATATTAAGTGCTTCCTAAAAAGGCAGAGCTGACCTAAGCATGGCCCCTGTACTCAGCGCTGTATTTGTTTGCAACTCTGCAGGTGCCGAGTGTGTTGATTGTATTAGAAGTGGATAAATGCAACCTGATAACTGTGGTGTTCTGTGTGTTGGTAGGAATAATCAATTGCAAAGAAATGGGGTAAAGAGCCAGCAGAGTGAGCAGCAGTTGGCTGAAAAGGTATGGGGGTTAGAGTGGACTGCAGGCTCAATGGGAGTCAGCAGTGTCATGCAGCTCTTAAAAAAAAAAAAAAAAAGGGGGGGGGGGGGGGAAGGCAAACATCATACTGGGATAGATCACTGAAAGTGAAAGTGAGATCATCCTACTATTCAACTCAGCATGAGTAAGGCCACAGCTGGGGTACCATATCCAGCCTGGGACTACGCACTTGAGGACGGTTGTGGGTCAGCTTGAGAGAGGCGAAGAACAGGAATGACTCAGAAACAGAAGTTACAAGAAAAGTTGAAGGAACTGCATTCATCTGAAGAAATGACTGAATAGACGTAATGATAACTATGTAAACAGCTGCTGGTGAAGAGGAAAAGAGACTATTCTTAATGTCAATTGTAGGAAAGATAGTGGTGGTCTTAAACCATAGAAACACCTAGCTTAGAAATTAAGGAAAAAAATTGCCAATGGGAAGAATGGAGACACAATGGAATAGGTTGCCTAAGGTTGCCTCACTAGAAGTATTTAAGAACAGGTTAAAACATGTTAGGCATGGCATAGGTTTGCCTCCAAGCAGGACTGGGAGACCTCCTAAAAGGTCAGTTGGTTCTATTTTTTATACTTCTGTGCTTGGATGTAATTGTATTGCTTTTTTAGATGTTAGGGACCAAATATAGAAGACTTTTCTAGGAAACTTCCCCTAGACTACGAACATCAGGGTTTGATCTTTTGGAAACCACAATGACTAAAAGGCAATGTGTGGGAATTCAGTTTGCCAGCAAAATGACTCTGAGACAACGCAGTGGACTCTCTCAGCTCAGTGCCCCCTCTTGTTCCTCTCTCTGTTCCTCAGAATTTTTCCTTGAGCTAAAAAGGTGCCATATTTAGTTCTAAGTAATGGTAACAGTTGTAGGGGGTTGGTGAGGAACAAAGCCAGAATGTGTCTTTTCTGCTGCCTCCTATTGCTCTTCTCACAGAGAGGAGCATCTCTGCTCGTCTGCTTCTACCCTAAACAGTTGCATCTTCCATTGGTCCCACATGCCCAATCCATTCAGCCAGTGCTGCACACAGGGTATACTCAGATTTACGGCAGCACTTTCGGTAGCTTTGCCTCTTCCCTCCAGATTCATTTTGCCCGGGTATCTGTTCACTCAAAGTTTTCCCGTTTGCTGCCAGAACGTCATGGTGGAGAATTCAAAGTGAGTGTTGCAAAAACAAAGAGCAGGCTTGGGGCACACAGCAATTCTAGATGTCTTGCTGTTGTTGCCATAGGAGGCAAGAACAGTGCCACCAGCATCTAGTGACAGGTAAAGTAACCCCCAGCAGCACCTCCAGTGAAGAGGGAATATGTTCCACAGTTCAGTTCCCTGCTTCCTTGATAAAAGCATGTTACCAGAACAACAGGAGAACAACAGGTTTTATCCTGGCTTTCTAGGGAGAATAGGGCAGGTAACAGCTCAAAGAGAAGGAAGGGAGGAGTAGGTAATGCTTGGGAGTTGGGCTGTCTGGTTTCCAGCCTCAAATGCATGTTCCAGGTGAAAACATGTGACCTGGGTTTCAGATTTACATCTCTTTCAGTGAGTCCAGGGATGGTCTCAGACTAATGGCATTTTTTGGGTTGTATGATTTAAGAAAACAGAGTTTGAGTGATGTTTAGAAGAAAAAATTGATACACCTCCCATAAGAAATAAAAAGCACCCTTGGCCCTTCTGTGCTTGTACTTTTAAAAAATGAAATTCAAGCTGATTATAATAGGTTTATTCCATCTGAAGAATATGGTTCAGAGTTTGGATGTGAAGATTGTCTTCATTTGACAGACAGTTGGAAGGGTACACATGCTTCAACAAAGCATTGCTGATTTCTGACAGACAGTAGTATGCATAAGCCTAAATGTACTTTTCTATTTTAATTACATGGCCAGTACTCATGAATGGGAGCCCGAGCTTTATCTCCACTGACCTTGAAAATCCCCTGAAGGTTTATGATGAAATGAAGCATATGCTTTCTGGTGATTTCTGGAAAATGAGGAAACACAAAAAACACTTGTTCTAGTTTTGATTTTTTTCAGGAAACAATGTGATACACCATCAGAGCTTCCACATTGTTGCAGGAGAATTTGGAAGTTCTTCACATGAATGCAAAGAGAAATACATCTACGTGAATGTGCTCAGCGGGAACTAATTTGCCTTTCACCCCAAATATTAGGTGACTGCAAGGTAGATAGATTAAGTGGCTTTGATGTGGCTTTCTACAATTAGTATTCCTTTCTTTTTTTCCCCCCCTATGTGTTTTCTATTGGTTTCTTTTTTTTTCCTCTCTCTCTTATGCACTGTCTTCATATCCATGTCTTACTATTTTTCACACTTCTTTTCCCTAAGGCTTTCACTACGCTTCATCCCAGTTCTTCCCAATATAGCTATGCAGATTTACATCATGAACCCCCTTCATTTCCCATGACACTGCTTACATCCACAGGGCAAAAATCAGCCTTTTCTTGCCAGGTTATGCAGCCATCCTCCCCACCATTCCTGAATGACTCGAGACTGCCATTCCGTTGAGGACTAAACTAGATTGGGATTTATTAAACCCTTAGCCCCCTGTTTGACTGATACGTGGCCTCAGGCAGTAGGCACTAGGGCGAATGCACACTGCTTCTTTGTAAAGGCACAGTAAACCATGCTACAGAGTGCACTGCCCCAGGCATTCCTAAACTATCTTGTCCTGTGTCAGCAAGATGCCTTAAGAACTCTCTATAGAGCTTTCACTGCTCCATTTTCCCTCTGCTCCCACCCTGTGCATTTCAATACGGTAAGGAAAGGATTCATCCTTAATTGAAATTCCTTTCATCAGCCCAGATATAGCCTGAACAAAGATACTGACATGAAAAAGCAGTCAAGAACATATCTTTAAAATGTCAATTTGCCAGTGACAAGCATAAAATGCAGTCACTGCAAATCAAGACTCTAAACCCTCATTGTATATCACATAGCTGCCACTCCCCCCCCCCACTATCCCTCCCGTAAGTTTTGATGTTTGTACATCTTTGTTTTCCTTTCCACGTTCTTCTTATACTGTATTCACAGCAGATCTGAGGATAGCTGGGTCTTGATTAAACTCCTGCAAACCTTAGAGAAAGCTCTTTTAAACCCTGAATAGTGTCATTTATCTTACACTCATATTTCTGAAGAAATCGATCATTCAAGCTCTGTGGGTTTTCTCTACTATTTTTCCTTTTTTTATTCATTCTGGTAAAGTAATTGATGCACTTTTGTCCATATACACCTGTAAGTTTAATGCTACATGGGTTTACATGGCAGGAAATTGCTACGATCTTGCTTGGCTGCAGAAAGAGAAATAAGAAATGAAAGTTCTTTCCACTGGCACAATGTAGGGAAGGATACACCCAACAGAAAAAAACATAAGTATGGGCCATCTACTAAAGGCTATATTTAACTTCCTTACCCTGGATGACTAATTTAGGTGTTACACCTTGAAGTCTTGACTATACAGAGACCAGGGTCTGGCACCCTGGCAGCTTGTGTGATCAGAAAGAACCACCACCCTCCTGAGCTTCAAGGCCACGCTAAGCACGAGGACCAGCTTACGCTATCTGCAAAGGAGGCTGCTGTGTTGGACTGCCAAGGGTGGATGAAGAGCCATGGCCCCAATGCCTGCTTTGTTTATGGCAGCATCTTGAAAAGGAACAGTGTGCTGCTGCCAACAGGGAGGCTGATCTCTGTGGGGTGGAGCACCTGTCATGTCCCAGGAGTAACAGTTACTGCCCTGACTCTCCCTTCCTCCTGGCAGCAGAAGGAGCAGCAAGGCCAGCCCTCAGGGGCTCGGTGTCTGGCTCTCCTTCCTTGCTCCATCCCTTCCCTCTACCCTCTGCTTCCTCTGCAGCAGTGGTTTAGCATTAGCCTGGCACCGGTTTGCTGGGGGCAGCAACAGTAAATTTTACATACCTATCTGAGAAACCTGAAATTGGCTCTATGTTTCTAAAGAGCTGCTCACTTTAAAGAACTTAAAGTTACCGACACCTTTTTATTACTCTTTATTAGTGCCTGGAGTTTGAGCTGTGAAGCTAAGAAGAAAAAGACCAAAAGCTAAAATCCAACTATACAACTAAAGAGAAGCAAATGGAAGAATAGATGGAAACAATGAGACACTGCTGGTCAAAGCGCATAATGAAGGTATCACTTTCAAATCCTGATTCCCCACCAGCTTTGGCTGCATTGCACGTTCTTTCCTGAGGCCTCCCTAATACATCCCCATCGTATGATCCCTCTTTTTTTATTAATTCCACTGGCTAATGCTGTGCCTGTAGCATATCCCATAGAGTATTCTTGACTTCATTGACAAGGTTTTCATGGTGCGTCCTCATGCAACATCTCATCTTCTTCTTAGTAGCACAAGAGCGATAGATGTCTCCAGTAAGTTCTTGATGCCACCATCTGTTGCCCATGCATTGTCTTTTTCAGACACACCACTTCCCACTATATCTGCTTCTCTTGTGTTTGGGAAGGTCCTCTTCTATCTCCAGAGCAAATTAATTTTTCTCTTTCAAATCCTTCCTTCAAGCACACCTTTGCCTGGAAGCTGTAAAGAGCCTGACAGCGACTTGGCTGATGTGAACACAGCCAAGCATGCTGATTCATAGTGCTTCATTATTGTCCCAGCACCTCAGTTTGGTAGCCTCCAGTGTGATCTCTTGCCTTGTGCTTCAACTGGGGGAAACATTGCCTTTCAGCGTTGCTACTGCTTTAACGTATTCTAGAACAGGCCTGGGATACACAGATACTAACTTACATGAACAGTTAGAAATAATACTTGCACTCTTCATGCACTATTTGTCCAGGAAATAAGCAAAAATACATTGAGGAACTTCCTAGTCTGAGTTTCATGTTTGTAACCAGTTCTGCAATCAGATGATGGTTGCATGTGTGCAGGTATTAGATGTGGACTGTTTATCCAGCTGTAACAGTCACACAGTTGGCAAGCGGCAGCAGGAAGTCAGGCATGGTTAATGTTTAAGATACATAATCTTCACAGTGCTGCTGCCAGGTGTCTTCTTTGGCTTCAATCTCATTGTCTTCTTGCCTATTCTTTTGTCTATCTAGCATTCAGGAAAAGGAAGTGGAGTGTGAAGTGCTCTGCCCTTGTAACAAGCATGGTGAGACTACAGGACATGGTGGAAATAATCAAGACAAAACCAACCACTGTGTGCTCTATTGTTATAATTACCTTTTTGGTAGCTATTTGAAGATTTTCCCTGCTTACCTGAGGCATCTTTCTAGGTCCATCAACAGTTAATTAACGGCTGGATAGTAAAAGTCTCATAGATAGCATGTTTTCCTTTGGGTTACTTCCCATCTCGTAGTGGGCTTGACAATTTGTTTATTATTAAATGCTTGCATATTCTACCCTTGCAGGCCATATATTAACATTTAGCGAAGAAGCAGGGTACTTCACTAAGTCTGAGTGTCATGTTAGTTACAAGGCACAGCAGTAGGGACTTCTTTATTTACAGATCATTAAAAAGATGAGTTCTGCGGTAACAGAACAAGCAGAAATACTTGTTTTTCTTGAGCATTTTCACAGTATTTGGTCAAGTGAAAACTATGCAGACGCCTGCTGGCTGCCAAATGAAAGGGAGAAGAAAGAGCAGAGGGAAGTATGGGCTTGGGGGAAAAGAGAGATGAGACCAGAGGGACCGCTGGACTGAAGCAGCAGTATTGAGGGGAACACACAGAGGAAAGATCCAAACCAGCCATTCTTCAAGTAGCAATTTCAGATGTTGAGCATCAGAAATATTGGCACAGTCCCTATCTGTTGTCTTTCTGTGCCCACCATAGCCGAGTACCTGCACATAATCATGTCAGAAGATTTGCACATCCTGGAAACATCTTCATCCCAGGGAAAGTGTCACATCTTGAGCAAAAGAGGGGGCTGAAGGAAGGAGGGAGCAAGCTATGAGGAACTAAAGCTATCAATGGTGGTGGAAGTAGCCAGCACGGTTGTTTGGGGACTACTGTAATTAGGACAGCTCTGAGACTTGTCTAAAACGTTGGGAGAACAAACCAAGCTCTGGGCAGCACCAGGGACAGGGTGCAGGTGAGAGGCACAAAGCTGCCGGTGCCCAACTTCCCACAGCCACCCCTTCAGCCCAGCAAGCTGCAACGCAACGCCCCAGGACTACCGTGGATCCTGGAAGGTTAGAGATGTGGCTGCCACTGAAGCAGCACACAAATGGATGGATAAAAATTTTCTTAATTTTCACTCTCTTAAGCACTTGGCATTACAGGTCTCTTCTGACAACTCGGGGTACAGGATACACACTAAATGAGTGCTAATTTTAAGTCCTGATTGCTTACTTTCTTGAGCTACAAGCTCACGGACACTGTGTTTTCAGCTTGCCATGATGGCAGCAGCATTCAGGAACTCCTTTTTCTGACTTCTCCATCCTTCTCATCCAGCATAATTTCCATTTCAGTCACTCCCTCTTGCTCCTTTCTTCATTTTGTTCTCCAAGACTTTGGCAAATGTTATCTTTCTTGAGGAGGCACCCACTGTGCAGGAACTATTTTATTGTACGAGAGATGGACTGAGATTAACGTAAACTACAGAGAGTGTATGATGAGAACAATGAAGAAACTCTAATAAGGTTTGCACAGCTCAGTTCACTCGAGGAGCAAATTTCATGACGCTTCCCCTTGGATTCAAAGAGGACACTTTAATCTCAGTACTATAAACATGACCTAAGGAAGGACCAGGGTGGAGCATGGGAAATATTGTCCTTTTAATTGTCTATTCTTTGGAGTAGCAATCTACTTACGATATAACAGCCTCTGCTGTCTGGCTCCAGGCGAGTCATACTGCCTTTGAGAGGGTTCTGAGAAATGTTAGTTTCAGTTGGTGCTACATGCCCAAATTCCAGCTCTTATCTTGGTTTCAATGTGTGTGCAGTGAGAGGGACGTGTAGCGGCAGCACTAGACGGGCTGTTCTCAGATCTCATCAGCCAAATCACTTCTCAGGGTATACCCAGGGTTTTCTCAGGGTTGTATCAGTCTTCCCGCAGAATATCAATAGTGCCTCTTGTAACAGCGTAGGCGGAGCTTGAGGCTGTTAGTGATCCCTAAGGAATTTCACAGGATTCCTCATTTATCATCTATTCCGTATTTTCTTTATCCAGACTTTTCTATCACATTCTATAGAGTAGGAGTCCCCTTCAACATTCCATCGGACGTCCGAACAGCCCGCATGCGGGGTGCGTTGGCTCTGTCTCTGCCACCTGAAGGAACCCAGCATCAGTAGGTGGGACATGCTTCATTACTCCATCCGACCTCTGGGTCCGGTCACCCTCCCAGCAGGACCTGCCTGGGACACATGTAATAAACTGGGTATTCTCTGTCCTCTGGAGGAAAACAGTCCGTCCATGCCAGAGGCCACGCCTTCTAGCTGGTTAGAGATACACAGCCTTCATTTTCTCCCTTCACAGTCGGCGTAGACACAATTATTGCTGGCTGAATTTTGGATTTCTAAAATTCCCATTGTTAGCAAAACTAAATGAAAGATTGATGTGGATGGGGGTTGGTCCTACTTTTGACATTCCAAAGACAAAGCAATATCATGCATGACTGGCTCTTTTGTATACAGGTTTTGAACTAACTTTCTTGGAGTTGGCAAATGTTAGCACCGAAAGAGAAGTTCGTCTCGGGCTTGTCACTAATGAAATGACCTCAGCTCTATGTTCTTCTTGGGTTTTTGAAACTTTGTTCCTCATAGGAAGCAAGTCGGGTAACGGACACACATTAGCAGAGCACTGTAAAGGGGTGGATGCGCATGGCATACCTGAAGTCAGGGCGCCGGTAGGACATACGTGAATTACACAGTAAGCACAGCTGCATGGATATCATTTTCCTTATATTTTCACTTGGGCTGTTTAAGCTAACGCTGTGTTACAGGTTTTTTTTCAGCAAGCACGCAGCGCTGGTGAATTAATGTAAGGGTATAGTTATAACCAGTCTTATTAACGGAATGTTGCACATAGATACATCCAGTTCTTTTGGCCACGATCTTTTGCTTTGTGCTCTCTGGATTGGCAAACGTCTTGGAGACGCAGTACCACGACCAGTGATTCGTGGGTTCTGCCACATGCCCTACATGATTTGTTAATTTATTCAATGAATTATTTGGGATATAGGTTATTAGCCTGATTTTCTAAGGGAATGAGGCTTCTGCAATTGCACTCTAAGTTTGTTGTGGGATCTCTTGAAACTGCTGACCAATGTCAGCCAAACCTAACAAGATTTAGAGGTCTCCGTAACTTTCATGTCTGGGATGCACAGCGCGCTTGGCACCAGGAGAGCGGAGCTCTGGGCGCTACCCGCTGAGGAGCAGCTCTGTTCACGTTTCTGCACGACTACATCGGCGGTTCTCTAGGAGCGAGACTCAAGGCCATCGGGTAGCCCTCATCCGCACCGCCCGGGGAGACAGCCGGCCAGCCCGGCACGACCAGGAGAGCCGCCCGTGACCGGCACCCGGGCCCGCCATGCCACGCTGTGAGGGACGAACGCGGCCTCAGCAGCGAACAGCCCTTTCCTCAGGGTGACCCGAGCACGCTGGCGCAGGAAGGCTCGGGAGCAGCGCCAGGGGATCCCGAAGGCTGCGGGAGGCCAGAGGGGCCGCCCCGAGGCGGGCAGAGCGGCGCCGAAAGCCCAAACCGCGAGGCCACGCAACCCCGCCGCGCTCCCCACGCCC
>WAAD01011294.1:190710-208604 GCA_013389945.1 Fregata magnificens | reverse complement strand
TAACCTGAAGCCTGACCACTATGCCTAAAAGGTTTTGACTTTTGCTGAATCTCTGCCAGCTTCCAAACTTCTGTTTCTCTGATAGAGAAACCCTCTGCCCTCTCTCCTGAGCTCTTGCTAATTACGCATGCGATGTTCACTTCTGAAACCCCCTGTGCAAAACCCAGTACAATTAAGTTTTTATCCTGCTTTTGAAATTTGTACTAAAAATCAATCTGATAATGCAGAAACTACTATCTGTGAAGGAATACAGGCACAAATATAGTTGTCTTTTAAAAAATAGAAATTATTGTAATTTGTATTTGCCTTAACAAGGAATGAAGATGACAGAATGTACTTGATTATAACTTGGATCTGAATTCTTGATGTGAAAGATAAGATTGTCATAAATCCTCAATGTTGACCCAGTTTTGTAGAGAGTGAGAGGGTTGTAAAGTCTCCTCGGTTTGTTGAGTTCTTTTCTGTCCTGAGTCTAAGCAAGCGGGCGCCAAATATACCACCCTTCCAAATTGAATGCCCTTCTGTCAAAGCTCGTCTAAGATCTATAGACCATTTTGCGTAGAGCATTGAACAGACACTATTGATATAAATAAGATCTGGCACCTTCCAATTATTTCAGGAAATTACCCTTTCCATCCAAAAATTTGCTTTAATAATGTTTGTAATGAGGAACACTAAACCTAAAGATCTTGGATGTTTCTTACCTGGATGTACTTCTAAACTTGGCGCATTTCAGCAGCAAGAGAAATGGAACCAAAGATTGTTAGTCTCTTCGGTTGGACATCCACAGCAATTTTCTATTTTTCTTTTTTTATTATGCAGTGAGTGTTAATTTGGAATAAAGGAAGCAATGTTAGCTTAAACTTAGCTAATTTTATTATTTTGAGGGGGAGAGGAGGAACTCAATTTAGCAGACATTGTTTGTCATTTGTTACTCTGTTTTTCTTCCTTCCACTATTCCCAATGCTTCTGAGCAATAGTCTAATTTGAACTATGTTCTTTCCTGCTCTTCACTGTAGAACTGATCAGGCTTCCTCTTAAAATATTTTTTTTAAATTCTCATTAAATATTTCTATTTTGCCTCTGTCTTGGAAGCTTTGTGGTACTAGGAGAAAAGGAAACACTGTTCATTCGTAAAATGTAACTGTGTGGAGACCTAAATATGAAAAGTGTGTGTTGGGGGGGAACACAGCAGTAGCTTATAGCTAAAAGTGCGTGTGCCACGAAATTATGAACTGCAGAAAACCTACATAGCCAAAACATTGCTATCCAGATCGGTGTCTGGCCATAATGCAGACGTTATTACACCTACTTTTCCAAGCATTGCACTGTTATCTGTTATTTCAAAAATAGAAACTCGAACAGCACAAGACTTCTTTATGCTATGCTGGTTTATTGGTAGGCAGTTACGTGCCGGTGTGGCACATACTGGAATTGCTAACATTTTTTTCCTGCATAACCAGTTGTTCTCTGGTGATACTGCAATCAAGTAGGGAGCCTGCTTGCTTTACAAGGACTGCATCACAGATAGAGGCAAACAGGACGCTGAATAACATCAGGAAGCTGCTTCTCTTTTCCCTTTTATTTTTATTTTTTTAAATTTTCTAAGGTGCATCTGCAGGTCATTTTCTACCTTTAGCATCAGCTGGAATAGTGCACTTAACTGATTGCATTAACAGTTGTCCTTGATCCACTGCTAGGTACTTCTGCTACTTGTGGAGTAGCTAGCTGTTAATTAGTAAGCATCCTTTTTTGAGGGGAAAAAGTTGACGAGCAAGAATCTTTCACCAAAAAGACTACAAAAGCAACTGGCCCCATTAACCAGGTATGTTGGCAGAAAACAAAGTGTGCAAGCATGCTCTTTGACCATCATTACAATCTCTTGATTTGCACGATCTGGGCAAAATGTCTTTTACTCCATAGAAGCTCAGATGGATAAGCTGAACAAGTATATATGACCTGGTTTCAGGACTGAATTTTCTGATGTGAGTTTAGGAAAGTTATGAGAAAGTTAGTACTTTTCTAAATGCACAGAAGTACTGTTCCCATTTCTTAGATTAACATTTTTTTACTTTAAAATAGGTAAAATTTACTGATACTTAATGTTTTTGCATATAATTAAATGCAGATATCTGTTTCTGTAATAAATTATTTTTTTATGCACAAAAAATTGGAGAGCACAAGGCAGGTTTCATGAGCACTTCAACCAAACAGGAGAAATGCACATGAGAAACTTTGACTCTGTGCTAAATTTTATTGTCCACAATTATAAGTAGTATTTACTGGGAGAAGGGAGGAGAGATTTAGCCCCTGGGTTTGTGATGATAAAGGCTTTGGCTAGGATATTTGATTTTTAAGCTTTGAACTAGTTATCCGTGGTCTGCTGTTTTAGAACATCTGGTGCTGTTAATCCTGGTGATTGCTATATATTTTTTTTAATCATCTTAGCTTTATATTGACTGTTGCTGGGGCCTGAACATCCATGGTGCTAGAAGTTCATTAAAGGAACATATGCAAGATGAAAATTGTGTAAGACAGTGCAGGTTTAAATATCGGCTCGATAATGTATAGATTCTGTGGAGCAACAGATCTTTAATCCTGGTAGAGTCAAGTCAGCCCATCTTTGAGTGACAGGAGTGGCAGAACTTGAGGATGCTTAGGAAGAAAGGAATTGATGAGTCTGATTTAAGTCAGAGTGCCAATATAAAAATGGTGAGAAACAAAGAACACTGGTATTTTCTTGTTTCAGAAAGATGCTGGAAAAATCTTTTCTAGTAATAGAGCGCTTTCATGAAAGGACTGTCGTCTTCCATTTGGCAGTTATCACTCTTGGTATTTGTTAGAATATTTAACGAATCTAGCTGAAAATGGATAATTGAGAGAAGGCAGGAGAGACTCGTCAGGAGAGTAGTGTTTCTCTGCAAGGTGCTGAATTTGCCACTTCTTTGAAAGCAGATGCTTAAGTGCATACAGATTCACACTGTAATAAAGCTCAGTGTTTGGAGCAGTTACAAAATTGGTACATGTTTTCTCCACCTATCTGGGGGTGGGGGGAAAGATGTTACAGTGTCACGTATCCAAGTAGGATTTCTTCCTATTTATGGTTTGCAAGACATGTCAGTGCAGAGGAAGCGCCGATTGTTTTGATTTTTAAATCAAAAGAAAATATTGCCTTTCTCCTTCAAATCTGTGGAAATGGTTAGAGTAACTCAAAGAAACATGAAATATTTCCAGAGAATTAAAGAGGACTATCCAAGCAGGATGTGTGGTCTCCTGGATAACACAGGCCATGACGCTTCTTCACGTGGCTTCTGCTTAGAGCCCTTCAGTGTTTATGAGATACTGCATATCTTTGAGAGAAGTCCAGTCTTATTTAATAACTTTGTTTGCTCTTCTACAGTGCTTGAGCATATTAGTGTAAGTACGTAAGGGAAAGAGAAGTCCTACTGCCAGCTGAGTCATCTTCATATAATGCTGGCTGATAAATTATTCATATGCTGGGGACAGATGCATTCATCTGCAGTCAGTTCTTTTTAGGAATATTAGACCAGTTCATTGGTACCAATCACTTTTGTATCAGGACCTCTCTGCCTTTCTTGTCCTCCATGCTGCCTTTCTGCCCTCTCATCCCCTTTCTGTCAGAGACTCTGAAATCGCTGCCAGAGCTATACTGATGCTTCTGGATGGGAAAACATGATGCATCCAGTTTGTCTGCTTGCATACTTGCAAAGCCTTATCCATTCCAGCTCCCATGTAATCCTCTCGGACTCTGGTGATCTGTGGGAGAGACTGCATTCAGATTTCCAGGGATCTTTGAAGAATAGTGTGAAAATGGCTTTAACTTTGTCTGCTGTAAGAGGATTTTGGATACAAGCACCTGCTGTTTGTTGAGACTGTTCAACTTTTTCTTTGTTCTCCTCCATTAGCATTATGGGGATAATACTTGAACTTTCTTTTATCAACTTGTTTTCTGGATATAGTTACGATTGTCTGTAAGTGATGTAAGGAAAACACTGTATCAATGCCACATATTTCAGGTTTAATGGCTTGTAAGCTATATCAAAGAATCGCAGCAAAGCTAGTCATTTAATGCTGTTAATCTTTGAAAACGTGAGGTTCTTTGTAAAACCTGTAGATGAAATAGCTTTTACCTAGAGACTGAAACATAAATAAAATTACAATAAATAGGTGGACGAGAATGCAAAAGAAAGGCAAGAATGGAAAAAAACCCAACAAAACCAAAGAAACCACAAAACAGACACCACCACCACCGCTCCCCCCAAGAAAAAGTTAAGTATTTTTAATTCAGTGGTGGGATTAGTTACCTGAGTAGTGCCAGGGCCAAGCCCTATAGGTATCAAATTTGAGTGGTCTACTTTGAATTTTTTTTTTTTCCTAGCCTTCCTAGTATTAGTCTCCAAAGGATTAATTCCAGCTTAGCAAAACATTTAATTCTTCTAGAACATCTAGACAATTGCCTTCAGCAGAATTCGCATATACTTCTGTTTTAAGATCCTTGGGTTGGAAATGTCTTTTTTTATTAAGTTTTATTAAGTTATAGTGTGCAAACCTAGAAGTGTGAAATTTTAGGTGAGCTTTGCAATTTGATTACAGTTTAGGATTAGTCTTGTTTCATTATATGCTTCTTATTATTAGATGTATTATGAAAATACAGTGATAACCGTATTTTCAAAAACCACAGCCTGATATATTTAAAGAAAACTTAACTGGTGCCATTTCTTTTTGCCTTGACTGTTCTGGTTTGTGTGCTTGAGCAATTATTTCCTGCTTTGTGAGCAGCTGAGCTGTACCTGGCGGAAGGGCAGAAATGTTGGAGGTGGGTGGAGCAGGCAGCAGCTCCGGTCAAAAGCCACTGCACTCCTTTTCAGATAAGTAATCCCAGCTCATGAGTCAGAGGCCTAAGTCTTGCATAGGTGCAGCTCATGGCTATTAGTGCTGCGGCAGGATGGCCTTGTAGTATTGTGTGGTGCCGTAGGTATGTAGAAGTAAGGGAAATACATCAGAAAGTTAGTGTTTGATGTGAAGAGGAGTCGGATAAGAGTGGTGCTCAAGCTTGAGGTGTCAGAGGTGCTCCAATAAACAGATGGGAGTACTAAAAGAATAATACAGTGCTCCTGAACAAAAAAGCTTTGAGAACTGTTGGAGAGCAGCAAGATTGCTTCCTCCAGGCTTGAAAACGCTCAGTATCCCAGTACTGAGCCAAGGGTGGTGAGGAGGGTTATGTGATGGGCTTGGGAGGTGAGCCAGAATGCATTGGCTCACTGTGAATTTTCAGCCTCGGGAATAAGGCAAGGCTCTCCAGTTTGGAAGTAACTGAAACCTAAGAAACAGCTATGAAAGCACAAAACTTGTGGGACTGCATAACCAGTGTTAATATTTGCACTCGGCGGTTTTTTTAAAGTTTCTTAGGGAATCGGAGGAGACTTTTTTCCAAGCACAGTTTCTCTGTTAATTGACACATACTTGTTCTACCTGGAATCTTTATATAAAAAGATACTGTGTTTAGGTACGTGGATATCATCAAATCTTTCTTGTTCTTCATAACAACACTTATAGGAGTACAATTTTAGGCAGTAGTTTATTTCTTCTTTCAGCTTTTGGGTGTAGGATATCCAAAGTGAAAGTGCAGGCTTTTTGCAACGGTAGAAGGATTGTGAAAGTTTTAACGTCATGTTGTTAAATGTTGTGAGGAGTAAGCTCATCTGCCTTAGCTCTGCTATATTATCAAACATAGAGTACGATGTGTGCAGCTGAAATAAAAATACCACAGCAGGATAGAGATGAGGTGGAAGCTGGGAGTGAAGATAATGAATTCCTCACTCCAGAAGGTACTATAGACTGAGCTTCTCTGTGAAAGTAACAGAATTTTCTCTGCTGTCTCAGGTTATTTAAATGTACCTCAGAGACTGGCTATATAGATTTTGTACACTGGTTACAGTAAAGAGTATATAATAGAATGTAGCTGACTGAGTTTTTGTGAATTATTGATGCTGTGGTCAATGAAGATAGTTCTTGGTGGCCAGTAAAGGTTTGCTGTCTTTGATAAATAAAGCTTAAGACTTCTGTATTCCACGTTTATTTGCTACAGAGCATCTTAATTAAATGCAAAATACACTGTTAAAGTTAACTCCAGTGCTCTATTTTTTAAATAACTGGAGTGAGAGATTCATTTTAGTATGCCATCTACCCGTTGTGTCTTGGGACGAAATGATGTAAATCAAGATTGCTCTAAGAAAGCACTTGGGGAGAAGCAAGAAACTATGAAGAGTAGAGAGCACACGTGTATCTTCAAAGCCATAACCTCGTGACACAGGTCTGGCTTCAGAACTCTAGTTGATTTCTAAGGTTGCTAGAGCAAAAAAAGCTGGGGGAGTGGGAATTACATTTGAATATATCCATGTGTTTAACTCCTATTTCCACTGTTACTAGCTTCTTGTCTTTCAATTTACAGTGGTTTTGGGTCGCATTTACTCCTGTGATCAGGGAGATAAAGTAAACCCCCGAACGTGGAAGGGGGCTTTATTTGGGACTTCATTTAGGAAACTGCTCCCTTCCTCTCATTGCATGAATGCACGCTGAGTATTGAAGTGCTATTCACCTTTTGTCATAAAGTAGTGGAATGATAAAGGTAGGAGTTCAAACAAGGCTCAGCCACATAATTACTCATTTTTGTTGGATGTCCTACAGGAGTCTGGTTTTGCTTGTCAGTGGCCTTATTGCTAACTTTCACTTGATATGAAAGAATTCATGATTGTAGAGGCAAAGTTATTCTGTTCTCTTGTATCAGCGTGCCTATGGCACAACTTCCTGCTTAAACTTCGACGCACATTTAATGAAAACTCTGTTTCCGCCTTTCCTGCTATCTAGGGAAAAAAAAACCCCAAACCCTCAGTCAGGCAGAAGCAACTGTTCCAAATCTGTTTGTTGTTTATACATACAACTGCTAGTTCATGTGGTAGACAAATGAGCAACCTAACATAAACCAAACACCAAAATTTAGTATTCTGGGTTATTGTGGTGGTGAAAAGTCATGTTGTAAATGCAGTTGAGTTCTCAGTGAAAGAGAAAACAAAGGAGGTTTTACTTTGTAGCTCCATAAAAGAATAAAAAATTGATCTGCAAGCACAGATTGCATATTTTATGCCCATTCTGTCTTTTGTATCACAGCATTTTGCTACTGTTCAGCTAGCTGGGAAGAGATTTCTTCCAGAACACAAGTTTGCAGAAGTCTTCTTTCCTGGTTGATGATGCGTACTATCTATTACCCTTTTTTTGTGTTGTTATGGTTAACTTCTCTTTTGACTCTTATTTCTGAAAAATGCTTGAAAAATTAGAATGAGTAGGTGCAGTCTGATTGCATTTGTCAAACGATCTCTGCTGTGAGATCATTAACTACAAATGGTTGTGAGGATAGAGCCTGATTTATGAGTAACAGAAGACAGACTGCAGACTGGACCTGCTACCTGCTGGGTTGCTTAGCTGTGGCATGGCTGGGCTGGTGGTAGGGCAGTGGTAATTTGGCTCAAAAACGTGTGGCGCAAGACGAGCGCGTGGAAGTGCTGCCGTGGTGTGGCATGAAATCCTCCAGCAAAATGGGTATTGCAGGGCGAGAAGGAACTCACTTGTAATGGTGAAGCTGGGGGAAAAAAGGAGGGGAATGGATTTACTGTTCAAGAGTGCTTGGTTTTGCTCTGAGTCCTGAGCAGATTTACTTTCGTTAAGGAAGGTGTTTCCCATTTCGAAACGTGACATCTTCAGGAGCCTATGTTCAAGGCAGGTGAACACAAGTATCCATCAACAATAAGGTTGGATTTGAAAAAGGAGTGATTTTTTTAAGAGGAACAAGTATTTGTAATTTCCTTATGGTTTGTACCAGAGAATGACATGAAATAGCCTTCCTTTACCTACCCTGGTTGTTCAGGGCAAACTTGCAGTGGCTTCACTGCTCAGCAGTGTGTAGAGCACCTGCTTTTGTCATGGTTGCTTGAGCTCACCAGTGATATTCAATATCCTTGTGAGGACTTGGTTGAACTTTGAGCACAGTTCTCACTATTTGATAACAGATCGCTGATTATCACAAGACAGTAATCAAGAAGCAGTTGTAGTGATTCGTGCTTCAATATTATTAAGTTACTGCAGTGCAAATGATCATCCTAAGAAGTGCCTAGAAGTTGCTTCCACTTGATCCATTTATTTATATGAAAAGAGGAGCTGGTACATCACTGGATTAGCACTATAGTCACATAGTCCAGCAAGCCTGTAGCAGTGTGATATTTGCAAATAATGAACTTCCAAAATAGCCTTTAAGAGGGCATTTTCAAGAGTTATGGGTTCATTCTGTAACTCCAGCATTAGTTAGCCTATATTGATTAGCACTGGGGTTTCTCCATAGCATAACCAAATGACTGTCTAGTGTGGCAGTAAAATAATAGTGATATAAAACTGGCAGATTCCCTGATTAAATTTCTCTGGCAGCCATTGAAATTATTTTGAGTGTGAACACATTTGTGGAATTACTTGTCTGCTCCTGTGACAGTGTGCTGGGATATATGCCAAAAAAATTTGTCTCTCTTTTTTGCAGCGTCGTAAGCCAAAATACTATGCAAAACCATTTTTCGCTCTTACTACAATGAAATGTGAAGTCAAAGAGGGTCTGCTGTGCCTGAGCTTAAATCACATAGTACTTGTAGACTTGGACAGGAAGGAGGTAGAGGAGGAAGATGACATTGCATGATTTAAAGAATCAGTGTCTATTGGGCTGAGTGAAACAGTGAAGAATTTTAGACCTGTATTTGTGTGAATTCAGGGAAACCGGAGTGAGAAACTGGCAGGGGGACTCTTGCTGTGTGCCAGGGTTTCCTGTGAATCTTGAAATAATTATGATTTTTCTCATTTGACAGTTGTTGTTATGGTTAACACCAAAAATCCTTAATCTAATGCCTTGCTCTCAATTTAGTGTTGACATTTAGGCTGAAAATCTGCTGTAATTTCTGTGGTATTTTGGCTGACATGCTGGAGGGGTACTTCCTGAAGCCCAATGTGAAATTCAGTGTTTTGTTCTGATATTGTAAATTACCTGCAATAATATTTATTGATCAAACTTCTCTTGTTGAGTTTTTTTAACATGAAGGTCCTACAATGTAAACTCTTGTTCAAGGTATGCAATTTGCATGTGGGATTTTTCCTGAATTGAGGATTTTTGGTTTTCCTTTCTACCCCCAAAATTAGACTTTTAGATTCATACCAGATTAAATAGCCACTTATTTCTGAAAATGTAGATGGGTATCTTATGGAAGTGTATAATGATGCTATAGAAAAACCTATCTGTGTTTCTTAACAAGCAATCCAAGTTTCTCTGGATTATAAAGTTTAGAGATAATGCATTTTGAAAAGGGAACAAATAGTATGTTGTGACAAATGTGTTTGTATAAACAGGAAGAGAGAGACTTGAAGAATAGCCTATGAAGATCTTAGTATAATTGAGCACATGTATGTTCTAGTAAAAAATACTCTAGAAGTCACTAGTTCCTCCAAAGGTGGCATGATTTGTGTCGTTCCTGATATACACTGGATTTTCTTTGTGTCTTGAAAATGAATTATCTCATTGTGGTGTTTCACTTGAGAGGGGAGTGCACGGTTTCAAACTCTTGTCTCCTTGCAAGAACGCACGAGCTAGTTACCTTGTTTTCCTGGCCTTTTATCTTTATATACTGTGGTGTAAGGAAGAACTTGACCACCAGTAGCTGCCTTGATTTAGTAGCAGTTAAACAGTAGGTCTCAACAGCATTATGAAATGGGGTTTGTGTAGTCAAAATGCTCTGCCTAGATAGTTACTGTGACTGTTTTTGAAAACTAGTTTGTTGCTGTTGCTGTATCCATGCTGTTCTATATGCTTTCCAGTTTAGGTAAGGGATATTGGGAGAGCGAATACCATAAAACTTCAAAACTGAAAATATAAGGAGTGGTTAACTTCACTGATTCGGTAAGCCTGAAAAAAGAACTGGCCTCACTAATGAATATGTATTTAGCACCTTTGAGGATTGGCACAGATGCTGCAACGTTGGCCGTGAACATTGCAGGGCTTCAGCTGTATGACACATCTGTAGTCCCTGAAGCAGCATTCCACTAGTGCTTTCAGCTGAGTAAGGAGAGAGTAAAAATAGCAATGGTAAACTTTCCATCTGTATCACTCAAAGCTGAAGCCCTGGGGGGTAGGGGGGAAATCAGTATCTTATGCTTATAATTAAAGATGCTTTACGGTAATACATAGTTTGTACATAGTGCTGTTAGCCAGAAAGCATTAAGTACTTTGCAAAGGCAATTGATACCATCATCTGTGTTGTACGAGGAAACTGAGGAGGGACATGGCCCAAGCCACAACCATACATACAGCTAAGCAAACTGAACTAGAAGTAATTGTGTCCCATCCTCTTTTGCTGTACTCACTGGCAGCGATATTCCCAATCTCCTCTGTCCCGCTAACCTGTTGGTGTGACTGACATCTCTTAATACTCTGCGCAGGAGTAAGTAGAAGAGTCTGGGGTGTGGATTCTTAAAAGCCAACTTCTCTGCACATAGTTCATGCTAGCATAAGGAGACCAGAATTGCTGGTAAACCTAATTGTATAAATTGAGGCAGTAACGCGGGGGGGGGAATTACTGTGTTACTATTAACTGTGGAGTGTGTTTGGTGCCTTAGCTAGACCTTGCCTGATTTGGCAAGTTACAGGTGCAGATAGCTGTACTGCTTGTGAAGATAGCTGGGGCTTTTTTTCTGCACACATAAGAAATGTAATCTGTAATCCACATAATCTACTCATGGTTTATTGAGAGTAGACTAGGCTGGAGAACTTTGCCACCTGACAAGTGTTTGTGGCTAAGGGGGAGCGGAAATGCTTGCATCATTTTAAAGAGCAGTAGCTTTGCACTTCTCAGTAATTGACTTCCCTTGGGGGAAAAAAGCATGCCTGCATTTTTTTTTCCTTAGGTTTTTTTTCCACCCCCCCTTGTCAAATCAGTGTTTTACATATGCCCACGGTAACCGTTTGAATTGCTTCCTCCTTTGGTTTTGCTGAAGGCTGTTTTCCACATTGCAATGTTGCCCTGCTTGTTTTGAACTCTCTGATGGGCTCCACAGGAGAAGTGCGGGAGCATACCCATAAATTTAACTTGGGTCTCCTGCTCTGTTGGATGGAGCTTTGTTTCCACAGAGACCAAAGCTTGTGTGTTTCAAAGAAGATATTTTTAGGAGCTGCTGTTTAGCTGCTGGAAGGACTTTCTTCCTTAATAGGAGAGCAGATTGTAACAGGATTCCTCTTTTCTCAGAATGTCTTTTGCCTTTTTCTATCACATTCTTTCCTTTTTTCTCTGTCACTTAGTTTCGCTTTCATTGCTGCCTTCTTATCCATGTCTGCTCTCCCTCTCTTCTGTTTCATTTTCTGTATCACTGTTCTTGTTGCACAAGAATCTAATACCACAAGGAAGTTTGCAGAGATTGGGGAAGGGACCCAGCCTTTGCTTAAAGGATACTGTATTTTAAAGATAAAATCCCCAGGTCATTTCGTACCTCAATTGAACGGTGCTTGCTGAGTCACCAGCTGGGCAGCGTTTGTGAAGACGCAGAGTATCACGGAGCCGAGCCCTGGCCTTCAGCTCCAAGAACCTCGCGTGTGTCAATTATTCATGGCCCTTGCTTATGAGTTGTCATACGTCCTTTGGCCTTGCAATAAATAAATTTTACATGTAGCTGTTTCTGCTGATGTTTGCGGTAAGCTTGATGTCTCACCTTCTGATTGATGGCCTAATGGTAAAGGGCTTAGAAAGATAAATCTGTTAGAGTAACTCTTCTGTCTTGGAAAGTTGGACTGTCCCTGACTAAAACAGTCCCAGAGATTCTTTTAGTTGTCAGTAAGTAGGAACACAAAGTAGAAAAGACATTTGACCTAATGACAGGCTGCAAGTGCACTAACTCAGTGTCCTAATACCCTTTTATGAGGGGTTTTTTTTTTTGTCAGAATTGTCACGTTGCCTTTTTGCAAAGTTAGATACTGAATAGTTGTAACATTTATTTAGTGAGTTTAGCTACTTTAGAGACCTCTGTGGGGTTTTTTTTAGTGATGCTATAGACTGTATCCAGCTTTAACTGGCACACTATGAAATTGAGGTTCTTTACACCACTTACAGTATGAGCTGTTTTCAGAAACAAAATAACATGAAAAGGCGTGAACCTAAAGCAGATCAATGTTGAAGAAAATTGCCATACTAAGGCAATTGTATGTGTTGAAGGAATTCTCTTGCTACCCTATGCTGTCTGTTATCCTGTGATTCTCATTCAAACATCTGTGTCCATATTCTGCTTAGGTTTGTAAACCTTTTAGAAAGGGGACTTTACATTTACCGTGATCCTGGAGTTCAGGATGGTATTGCAAAACCTACCTGCATTAATGTCATTCCATCCCTACTTAAGTGCCATGTAGAGGATCTTGTTCCAGTCCTGTTTTCTGCCTGTCTCTAATACAATGCAACAGCTGGTAGGTCAGCAGATTGCATGCACGTGCTGTCTTCGAAGGTACATGCCTCCAGCCCTCCCCATCCAACAGCTGGAATGAAGTCCATGAGGACAAGACTTTGCTCCAAGATCCTGTTAACCTGCATACCAAAATCAACTAGGCTCTGCTGTGTGCTGGACTATTTCTAACAGTAAGGGGGAAAACATTCACAACATCTCTTTAAAAACATCAGGCCATGGCTGTGGTGACAGACCACCAACGTGAGCTGCTGCTTGGTTACCAAGAGGATAAAATTTTACTCCAGGGAAATATTTTTATACAGTTGCTTATTCATGTTACAGTAGATGCCAAAAGCACCCTTATGCTCAGCAGTATAGAAATATTAAGAAAATTCCAGTTTCACAGAGGCTAAAATCCAGCCTAGTTTTACTTCATCGTAAAGCCAGGCAATCTTGACAGCTTGTAGTTGGATGAGTAGTACTGGATTATTCTTCTATTGTAATTTTAATTATTAATTGATTATTCTTCCATTGTAATTTTCTCTCTTTTGCACATACCCAATCATTTAGCTTGCTTGAAGGTCAAGTACAATCAAGGCCTGCCATACACCTCGCTATCAGCTTGGCAAGGAAGTTGAAACCTTCCAGATGTACATTGGGTATAGGCTAAACTGTGGGTTTTGATTTTCATTGTCATGGCAGTGACAGCAGGACTGTAGACAGTGTAGACTGGCAAAAAGACATGTTCTGCACAAATTATTTTCTACTAGAAATGTGTTCTCTTCTGCATTCGATTATTCTTTATACGGCTTGCAGTAGGAAGTGGAGTTGCACATAGAAATCTTCTGGGTAAATATTTTTATAATTAACTGAGTAACAGCTTTGATTTGCAGCTTTCCTAACAAGTTGTGGTGGCCAAATACTATTGTACTCTTCACTTCCTCCTAGCCACTGTTGCCTCTTCCTGTGCCCCTTCCAAATTCCTTTATATTTTGCATACTTTCAGTAAAAACTGAATTAGTATCATCCTCAACTTTTTTGCAGCTGTGAAACGGCACACAAGCTAGGACAGTTTTATAGACTGGATGGGAATATTGGGGAGCCATCCAGGACTCCCTATGAACCCTGAATTTTATGAATGATGTATCTTTATAGTTACAAAATCAGCTTGACATATTTTAAACTGGAAAAGAAAAATGAGGAATAATTTACACTGATCAGAAATTGAAAAAATGAGCAGAACTATCCTCTCAAATTTTTATCCTCTTTGGTGTCTTTAGTTACACTAACAAGGCAGTTTGGTCTTTTTGTTCCAGCTGTGTGGAAAGAAAGGTGGGCAGGGGAGTAACTGTCTTGTTTAATGGTGGAAAGGTTGTTAGCCTCCAGAATATCTAATTGAAATTCTTGAGGGTGACTCTGGATAGGGGGGAAGTCTGATTTATAATTTGCTGTGCTGTGGAGTGAAACATAAGAGGTGTTCATGAAGATGGTGAAGATTAACAAACAAACTGATGTTCCCTCTTTGAGGATAGCTCTCTTCAGTCTGTGTAATATTTTGATTATTTACTTTACTGGACTGTTTTAAAGTTTAGACTTGTAAATTCATGTCTGCTAGGAATAGATTTTTAAAGAGCTACGATGGCTAGGAGGGATGCTTTGGTTTTTATCCCCCTCTCCTTTTGTTTGTTTTGTTTTGTTTTTTGCTTTTGTGATGTGAAATGTNTTTTTTAAAGGGATGTTTCTTTTCTCTACAGGTATGGTGTTAGTCCTGAGAACATTATTCTGTATGGTCAGAGTATTGGTACTGTCCCTACAGTAGACCTGGCGTCTCGGTACGAGTGTGCAGCAGTAATCCTTCATTCTCCCTTGATGTCTGGATTACGGGTAGCTTTTCCTGACACTAGGAAAACCTATTGCTTTGATGCTTTTCCAAGGTACGTATAAACGCTGCAAAGAGGGTTGTTTTATACTTAACATGCTCTTTAGGTGTTTAAAGGGGATTAGTTGTGTAACTTTCCAGGGAAGTTTACTGAATTGTCACCTGCATTTTAAACTTCAGATGTGCACACCTTCTAAATCCAAGCAGAGATTCACCTTGTAAGAATCAGGCTGATGTCAGTCTCAAACTGACATGGTAGTCAGCTCAATGAACAAGTAAAGTCTTAGTGATTACAACTAACTTTTCTCCTGTTTTTTGTGTTATGGGTTGTTAATATCAGAATTGTTATGCTGTCAAGTTTGGAGTAGTAGTTTAACAACTCCTAATATACTATTAAGTCCTTCAGGCTAATGACTAACAAATCAGTAATTGTACACTCCTAACATCTCAGTCCACTTTGATTTAGAAGGTAATATGATACCATGAAATGGATGTGCTGTTCTCAAGCTGCTTGTTAAAATATTGCTATAGTTTTACCAGATCAGCAGAGAAAAAGGTATAGATAATTGCTGCTTTTTAAAGGGAGAAAACAAGAGAGGGTCAGAGGCTAGAGTGTTGGACTGGTGTGGTTCACTTTTCAGCTTGGTTCTGCATTTCATGTATAATCTCGAGGGAATGCATTTAGTGTTTCTTTGCCTTTGGTCCTTGTGAGAAAAACCACTTCTGCATCTTTGGTATGCTGTCCATATAAAATCACTAAAGATACTGAGACTTGTATTTGTTCCCCCCTGATGGAGATCATGTAAGATCTTACTGTCTGTGACCAAAATAAAGTTACTGTCCCTCTTTTGGAAGATCTTGAGCTTGTTTTAAGAAGCTCTAGAATATTTTACACAGAGAAAGCTATATACAACTGGTTTCAAGATAAAACAGTTGCCTTTATAGCCTAGTGTTTCATTTGAAAAGCAATTGCAACAGACCTAAATGAGAGTATCCAAATATTTGGGAATAGCAGATGTTCTAGGAATCTTTTAAAACTTCTCATTTGACCCAGTTTAAATTATGGGAGAATATGAGAGGGGAGCCCAGTCTCTTTATAGCAGTGTATATAGACCTGGGGGTGGGGGGTGAGGGGATGCACAGATAAAAAGCTAAGTGGCCCTTGGAAGGGAGAAGACAAAGCAGAGACCCGCTGAAGTCTCATGCAAAGCTTGGCTTTGCTTCAGAAGGTCAATGTTTGCAGTAAGTGTAGTAGGGGATATTCATAGTATTTGTTATGTTTGGTTTATTTTGGTTACAACGGATTAAAATTAGAAGGTGGGGGAGGCCGTAGATATAAATCTGTATGCCAAAACAGCTAGAAGTAATAGTGACCAAGTGACCAAGTAGTAGTGGCTCTCACAGTATCTATGTCCAGTCCCCATGTTTAGAATTCTTCCACATAGGTTATTAATTATGTAAGTAATTAAATTGTTGAAGGTGCAGTCAGAATTTGAAACACTTATACTCCAACTCATTCATCATCCTCAAACCTGAAATCCAATATTTACAAATGCTTCTGTGAGAGGGGGAAAAAACAAAGCCTTAAAAATAGCTCTGGTTACAAAAGTAACAGTGATTACCTGATATCAGCCAAATCAAATAGCAGTTTAAAAAAGAAAAAGTGGGAGGGGGGAACAGTGACAACAGATGTACTGTAGCACTTGAGTATTTTGTTCTTACCCTACTGAGCTGTTCATTGCTGTCAGTCTGACTTCACTTGTACTGTAAGCAGTGAAAATAAACAGCAGTGCACTTTTATGAATGTGTGCAGCTCACTGTCTGTCTTCACGGTGGGAAACAAAATAGTTGTGTGTGCACCTACAGTGAATTGCTATTATGTGCATTTTATGTTGGGATTCCATGAGAATTTGGTCTCTAGATTTTTCTAGCCGCAGAGCGGTATGGCTAAGAATGCTAAGTGAGTCTAATGTGCAGTTTAAATACTGCCTTATGAGTTGCTGAGTTGGCAACGGGACGCTTTCCAATTTTCTGCAAAATACAAATATTATCTAGCTTAATGGTCTGTGAATATATGTGAAAAAATAGTTTCATTATCTAAATACTGAAGTGAAAGGGGTTTCTTGGTTTCCTACAATAAAGGAGAACTTAGTATCTAGCCACTAAAATTATGTATAAACGTGTCTGTAGCTGTATGTAGCTGACATGTCTGTCACATCGTGGAACTCTGAGACAGACCCTTCGTGGGCTTAAGACTTCGGTTTATATAGCGTGTTGACTATAAAGTATTTACATTTGGCTATGATATTACTTCGGGGATGAAAATTATGGGGGGAAAAAATCTGCATTATTCTGCTGTCTCTCTTATGTTCTTAGGATATTTTTCTGTATTCAGCATAGTTGCACACAACTCAAGTTCGAGACAGGAAAAGTGAAATAGGCTGCATTTTAATTTTAAATAACACTTTTCCTGTTTAAATTACATGAAGCCTGTTTTTTGGAGAAGTATTGAGACAGACAGAAATGTGTTTACACTCAGCTGTTTACTCAGAATACCAATGACAGTTCTCTAGAACACTAAATACTGAGATTTCTGGGTGTGAGGTTTAGTGCTTCAGTCTACATCTTAATTTTTAATTAACTTTATATTTTCATAAAGCTTCTTTAAACCTGTTTTTAAGTCAGTGTGTGTTGGCATCTGTATTTTTTAATCACTTTAAGCAGTCTTGATCACTTTGTAAAATGTCTAGTCTTACCAAAATTGCATGCTTTCTTGTTCTTCAGGAGCAGGAAAATCCAAACACCTTTGTGGTGGATGCCAGGTGCCCACCAAAGCACCTCTATCACTCCCCCTCCACAACTGGGCAGAGGAGAGAAAATACATCGAAAGGCTCATGGGTCGAGATAAGGACAGGGAGAGATCACTCAGCAGTTAGTGTCACAGGCAAAACAGACTCGACTTGGGGAAATTAGCTTAATTTATTAACAATCCAGTCAGAGCAGGGTAATGAGAAATAAAACCAAGTCTTAAAACACCTTCCCCCCACCCCTCCCTTCTTCACGGGCTTAACTTCACTCCCAATTATTCTCTACCTCCTCCCTGCCAGCGGCGCAGGAGGATGGGGAGTGGGGGTTGCGGTCAGTTCATCACACGTTGTTTCTGCTGCTCCTTCCTCCTCGGGGGAGGACTCCTCACACTCTTCCCCTGCTCCAGCGGGGGGTCCCTCCCACAGGAGACACTCCTCCACAAACTTCTTCAATGTGGGTCCTTCCTGCAGGCTACAGTTCTTCACAAGCTACTCCAGCGTGGGTCCCTTCCATGGGGTGCAGTCCTACAGGAACAGACTGCTCCAGCGTGGGTCTCCCGCAGGGTCACAAGTCCTGCCAGGAGCCTGCTCCAGCATGGGCTTCCCACGGGGTCACAGCCTCCTTCGGGCATCCACCTGCTCCAGCATGGGGTCCTCCATGGGCTGCAGGTGGATATCTG